>OMKN01022222.1:0-13182 GCA_900302345.1 Melanonus zugmayeri
GTCAGAGGGAGAGTAGGTGAGTAGTAGGTTGATTTCCAGAGGTTCATGGTCCAAAACATTACAAATGAATATATACTGTATATATATATATATATATATATATATATATATATATATATATATATATATATATATATATACATACACACACACACACTGGACACCTGTTCACATCATTGTATTTCCCTGGTCCAGTTTTAGGAAAGACCTCCAGTGGGTATTATTTAACAAATACGTGCCGTCCCTCATACAAGATGGTCCACAGTAAGTGAATGCCATTTTCAACAGATATCAGCCCCAGTGCTCTCTAGGGCTCTATGAGTGACACCACTACTGAGCTCTCTCTGTTTTGGTCATTCTCCATGATGCCCCCTCAGCATGGTGTGATCCATGGTGTTTCATCATGGTTCTTAGGTGCGGCCTGGTGGCTTTGTGGATGGCGGCCCACCTGCATCAGCCCATGCTCAGCATCAGTATGGAGACTATTGTTGAGACAGCTTTGAAAAGGAGGTACACTGTACAGGGGGAAATGTTTTCAGGTAATGTCCCATCAGACCCACCATAAATCTACTGTATTATCACTGCAATTTACTCATGACTTTATTTTCCAGCCCGTGACATGGCCCTCCTGGCAGAGGAGGTGTGTTCCTGTAAGACCGACCTCTTGACGGGGGGTATGAGTGGAGACAATGCCTCAACAATCATTGCACATATGTGTGATGGAAAGCCTGTTCTCATCCCGTATCTTTTATACATGTACACATACAATGATTGTCCCTTCCTAAAGGTATTATATTTAGGCTGGATAGCACAGAGGCTGACTCCCAGCCGAAAAGGTTCTGGGTTCGATCCCACATAATGACCTGTATCTGAATTAATTGTAAGACACTTTGGATAAAAAGTGTTTACTAAATGACAATAGTATACATGTTGTTGCCCTCAAATTTCTGTGAGTAGAAGGGGGAAATTCCTTGACCTTGTGTACAGATATGATGAAGATTTCAACCATGAGCCATGCCAACATGGTGGCCACAAGGCACACTGGGCAGTTGCCTCAGGTAAGTCAGGATAACACAAGGGAGACTTGCAGTAATTCACTTAACTTCTCTCAATCTTGTGTGGTGTACCTGGTAGGGTCAATGCCTACACTGATGGAGTGAGTTTACTGTATTCCAAAAAGGTTTATATTGTGCATTATCTTACAAATTGTTTGTTGTACATTTCTGAATTCTCAGGGTTGCAGATGGTAATGTTTAGCTATTGGTTTAAAAATGGTAAAGTTTGCCATCACTGTAGCTTCTGCCTCTTCTCTAGGTGTTCTCCTTGGTGTAGACAGCGTGTGCAAAGATCATACCCAGCCTGACCCCACCCTACCCTGGCTCCACTTGGCTACAAACTCTGGTTCCCCACACCCTTACACGGGAGCCAGGGAAGTTTACATCCTGGCTAAACAGGGCAAGAGCCTACGCTACCAGCTGTGGCGTTTAGACACTGTGGCTCAGAGCAATGGCCAGCTCAAGGAGATGGACCCCAAGAGGAAGAGCGACGGGACCCAGTACATTTTACCGGAAAGCGGAGTGGAGGCCGGGTTAGCTGGACAGGTGGTGCTGCTCCACACAAAGACTCGGACACAGTGAGCAGACAGTCTCCGTCTCTCTCCAGTGAACCAAGCTGCCTGGAACAGTGATGGCCTGAAACAGTTTAACTAGATGGACACAGATACAGTGGTGTGTCCACAGGTTCAGTGGCTTATGTTGCACAAACGAAACAGGATATTTGTGCCTTTGTTCTGATGTTAAATGACGATGAAACTCTTCCCTGTGAAGCCATTTGCACTGACAAAGGGTCTTGAAAAAGGGACAAAGGGTCTTAAAGGTATTAATCTAATATTGTGATTACACTGGGAAAATAAAACGGTTAATACCAAAACTATTCACTTTTCTAAAATGTTTGACAAATTATCTCTACATGGTAATGTGTTCAAAAATAAAATTCACAATAAATGAGACATTTTAGTTCCAGTTTATTGCAGTCTATACAAAGCAGAGACCTCATCAATTCACAATTATGTATATTTTGTCCCTTTAAAATGCACCGCCTTAAAAAAAATAAAAATAAAATACAGCACACAGGTAATGGTTACACAAAGTTACAAATCACCACCCTAAACCACAGTCCAGTTCTCACCCATACTCAACACTGTTTGAAAACTTGGTAGTTTGTTAGTCATAAATCACAAAAATAAACTAAGTGGATAGGAAAGATAATACTTTGTAAACACTCAATGTTCCCCATTCTCTCCAGTGTGCATGGTGGGGAGTTTCCAGAGAGAAATATGACTCCTCCCAATATTGAGTCCCAGTTCTATTGTGTCAGATACAGAGCCCTTTGCATTGTATGCCAAGTTTTATGTATCTATACAAAGCACTATACCTAAAACAGTGCTGCCAGACACTGTCAAGGTTCATAGTCTTTAGGAAGACTCGGGACGGGAATGTCCCAATCATGGCATAGTGTGCCCCTTTCAGATTCCAAATGGAGCCATGAACGTCGATGTCATTATTATAAAGATTATATGGCCACATTTGTGCCATCTTTGTAAACCATCAACTTTCTGTTCACCGACAATACAAATAAAAAACCTTTACATATCCGAGTCAAGGTTATAGCATTGTATTGACCATTTCTTATATTTTGCACAATCGTCAAGACGCTACACAAAATGCATTTTCCAGTTAGAATTTCAGGAAAAATGCCCACTAAAGCCACTTAACAGTTGAATCGGATTCCAGTTTACCGCTCTATTCCATTTCATTCTCATCAGTTCTAAGCAAATTCAATATTAAACCAAACAGAAAAATTGCACCAAACGCATCTCCCGATCAACTGATGAATGTATTTGTAATAACGTATTACAATACAGAAAAGGCAGCGCTCGTTTTGTTCAATGGCTTGGTAAAGATCCATAGTGCTTTACTCCAGAATGAAACTATTTAAAAAGCAGTCCAGATATTATCTTTGCATTAGCCAAAAAAAACAGTTAAACACTTTTAGTTTTCACTCATAGTATGGTTAGCTTTGGAAGTAAATACTTGTTTTGTACTTGGATTTTAATACCTGGAGAAAAACGCATGGAATTATTGGAATGGTCAAAATGATGAGGCACAAACAGTTCCAACAGGGTAAGACGATATAAAAAGGCAAATACTTAAATAGTGTATTTACAGAGACTATGCACTGGGTTACTTAACTGATTGTTTGCCAGTGTTTTAGTGTAGCTTATACATAAAATAATAAAAAAGACTGAAGTGGCCGATGAGAAAAACAAAGCGCCATCCTCTGATTCTCTACCAAGGCCACTGTCATATGCATTTCTGACCAACAGAGGGAGCCGAGGGAGAGAAGTCAATGTTTGCACAAAATCTTAGGCTAGGAGTTCAGTTCAGCAGGTCAATATTTACTGGAAGAAGAAACCCCTTTCGCTCATGCTCGTCAACACGTTCTCCCCTCTCCTCCTCGCTTAAGGTTGGCGTCTTACGAAACCACATGCGGTCACACCCCTCCCTCCAAGCTCCAGTAACCAGCACATGTATCAACGGTGGTGGTCACCACAGAGGGGGTCCATGCCCCAGCGCTGAAAAAAATAGATGCCACCCATCACGTTTGCATTGTGGATGTTTGTATACAAAAAAAATCTCCAACCAACAGGCATCCATATGAACCCAGCCTTGTTATTCAATGTCCCATCTCTGGCCTCATTTCCACTGGAATGTGAGAATTCCCCAGCCTTTGGTGTCCATCACCTCCCAGTCAACACCAGTAGCATGAGGCCTCATCATGGTCTCTCCATAATAATGACAACAATCCCCTTGGCTCGCTCTCAGGGTGAACGAGGCAGCATTGTATTGAAGATGTCTATGAGGTTGTCCAGCCCCCAGAGGTAGCCATCCTCTCGGTTGCCCTCCTGCCAGGGGGTCCTGTGATCCAGTGTGAGTGGGCTGGGCAGGGGAACAGTCTTCCCGAAGTCAATCATCCACACCCGGGCCTGTCCCGTAGCGTCATGGACAAACAGCAGAGAGCTGCCCACCACCTGGAGGGAGAACAGGAGAGATGTACGTTTGCAACTGCCGTGATTTAATGATTATAATCATTCATATTTGCCATGATGAGTATGATTAGTACCTAATAATTAGGCACCATCATACACAATCATGCATGATGGTGTTAACATAGTACATTTATAGCAATGTAGAAATAGAAACTGTGCCACTGACAAATAACCATTTGAATGCATTTTGGGTTGAGGGGCGGTAGGGACGCGAGTTGTGTTGGATCTGATCCTTTCACGTGTATGCGGAATTACATAATCATTAACTTTTATGACGAACACATTACACAACCACCGGGTGTGGTAGATACTGTAAATAATGGAAACTAATTTTGAACAGTTTTATCTAGATATGTTGTAATACGTTTATTTTTTGCCATTACTGTTAATTTCAGTGTTTTACACTTTAGGTGTAAGCAGATTTGAAGAACACATGGATACATGCTTCACGGTTATTACGTGTATGCGTTTGTAGATGTTTCACCTCATGTGTCCTGAAGAACTCAGACTTCTCCAGCACAGAGCGAAGCTCCTCCAATCTCTGCAGGTAGAGCTCCTGTTAGCGGAGAGGAAGACAAACAAGAAGGGACACAGCAAACATTAAAAAGGTTTAAAAAAAAAAAAAAAGAATAATCCCTCACTAGTCACAGTTTACTTGACTAACTGTAAGAAAGGGCCAGGTATTACCTCAGTGACTATCCTACCAAAACTTAAACTACAATAGTTGCCTGGCTTTGTGCAGCCTCCCCTTTTTTATATAAATAAATACTGAGTAAACTGTAAATAATCCAGTTGTTCAACATATTGCACATACCAGGATCTGAATGTTTCCGTCCACAAAGTCTACCAGGGCCTGCTTCACCTGCTCCCTGTGCTTGGTCTTCTTAAAGTTGGTGTTGCAAGTTCCATCTGCTTTCTGTTTAGAACACAACCAGAACAAATCTTGTCAACAGATAAAGCCTTCATTGTTTTTCTGGCAAGCATAGAAATAAATACTCCAATGAGTCATCTTCCGAACCATCTCTTTTTTTTTTTTTTACAAGGAATCTAAACTGATCTTCGCAGGTGTTTATGCAGACAAAAAGTCGAGATGCTTGCCAAGTTTAGTTTGGTCAGTGGTTCTTCCTGAATTAAACAACTGATACATATTTATATACTCAAGTAGAAAACTCCAGGCACTGTTTGTTCTATTTGAGAAATGCTACAGTCAAGATGCTCGACTCAGGGCCAGCGTAACCAAACCTCTGACCTTTATGCCTTCAATACGGAATCCCAGTGTGGCTGTGGAGCTGAGGGTCTCTCTCCACTGCATGTATCTGGGCTTCAGCACCCCCTGTTGGGCCTTTTCCTGCTCCGTAGGGGCCCCGGGGTCCACTGCCACCATTTTGTCATACATATCCTTCCGCAGGCGTGGCCGCTCTCGGGCCTTACTCAGCTCCTCCTCCAAGTAAGTCCTAAAAAGGGAGATGGGAAGACGAGGTTTAAAAGAGCATATTGGAAGATCCGATAGCTTACCCACAATTCCCCTGGGGGAGCTGATCTCCTACCCACAATTCCCCCTGTGTGTCCCATTTCCAAACAGACATGTACCTGCTGCCCATCTTGCAGTCCATGATGGAGGGAGAGTTAAAGTCAGCCAGCAGGTCGTCCATGAGGTTGTAGTCCTGCTCATCCCGCTGGACCACACCGTGGTACCCGGGCACATGGGGCCGCAGTATATCCCCCATCAGCTTCTGTAAGCACTGCTGCTCACACTCACAGTAGCGCTTCAACAAGTGTCCGTACTCCCCCGCCTGGAAGTTACCTTGTTGACAGGGGGGGGGAAGATGTTCAAAATCAAGGAAACCAGTTTCTAATTTGGCTCATGCATTACAGGAAGTGAATTTGGTTCATACGTTGTGTTTTAACATACCTGCATGGCCAGCCAGTTGCACCCATGGATAGCGTTTCTTGAAGGACACGACGAAAGGCGACCAATGAACCATGGTCTTTAACTTCTGCCAAGACTTGTTCTGTAGAGTCAAGACGAAACAGTCACCATTATTACAGAGGTTTAAAAGCATGGTCCAAAGGTCTCCAATGCACCAAGACAGATTTATTGAAACAAAGGAAAAAAAGTCACTCCTACACACACAGCCGCTTGTGTAGACATTGGACAAACGGCTCCTTCAGCCAAGGCCAGGTGCACAACGTCCATAACCAAGCCCATTCATGAAACATTTACCAAGCCTACCGGTGCACCATCATAAAACAGAACCCCCCCCACTGTCCAAAACATGCACGTGTGTGTGTACAATGTGTTGAAACACATTGGAGTTATCTGCATTGGGAAACACCCTCGCAAGGACGGGGTGTGCAACAGGGCCTTTGACGCAAGAGAATCAGAGAGGACCACATGACACGGTTTATAACAACGTGTACATGGGAAATCAAAAAAATAAAAAGGTGGGAGCTACATCAATGACTCAACAACTCAATGACAATGCATAATGAGAGAGATTAAGTCAATGTTATGGTTATTTCAACGTAGATGGCAATCTCTGCAAAGCTGTATTCACTATTAAACATTTACTAACAGTCCAATGACCCTTGCCACTCCCTCTCCAAGTCACGTCGCCCTTGTTTACATGTCAGTCTTCTGGCGTTCTTCTTGCATGCCTTCTTTCCACAGCCAGAACATCGAAGCTCCCAGTCACAAATAGAATTTCAACAGTGGTTGTTGTACGTTTGCCAAAAACTAGACGAGACAACGTTTGGCATGTACAAATGTTGAATGACAAATGTTGCAGTTGTTTTAATGTGTCAGCCTAAAACGAACCATGCAATTAATTAAAAGTGTCTGTGGCCATTAGTGATATTGCATAACTTTCTCACCCCTCCCCCACTGAGATTGACTGTTGATTGAATTAGGGCTTGTGTCCACACAGCATCTTTTTCCTGGTAGAAATGCACAGGGAAGCACTGGATGAAGCTGATTTATTTACTGTATGACAACTAGCCATACAGGAGGGAGCTCAGAGTAGAGCCGCTGCTCCTTCGCGTCGAAAGGAGCCAGCTGAGGTGGTTCGGGCATCTGATCAGGATGCCCCCCGGACGCCTCCCTTTGGAGGTTTTCCGGGCACGTCCAACTGGGAGGAGACCACGAGGTAGACCCAGGACCCGCTGGAGGGATTATATATCCCTCCTGGCCTGGGAACGCCTCGGGATCCCCCAGGAGGAGCTGGAAAGTGTCGCTGGGGAGAAGGACGTCTGGAATAGCCTGCTCAGCCTACTGCCCCCGCGACCCGACTCCGGATAAGCGGTGGACAATGGATGGATGGATGGATGGACGGACAACTAGCCACGCTAGCGCAACATCATAGCGATAACTTATTATACATCCATGAGTGATGAGCAGAATCCCCCCCTCCCCTATGATTGGTTGCTTGAAAAGGAGCGAGTGACGACACCAGTGCCTTTGTACCAGAGGCCCTTGGTGTGAATCACACTTAATATAATTTGCTAAAAAAGATTCATGCTGTATCGTCTCCAAGCATACTTTAACATGTTTTTTGGGCCAACATTTCTCAATCCATTTAACCCAGTAGTGAAACAACAAAAATCTTGCACAATATGAACAAAATCTGAACACCACATATTTGGAAAAATTTCAAAATAGAGTGGGCTAAACATGTTTCAACACCATCCGTCCTTTAAGAAGAGCATGACGATGACACTTGTATTTCAGCGCAGGAAAGCACGACATTGGTTTTGTGGTTGGCTTATGGTAAGAGATGCGTACGTTGTCCATCTTGTCTAAGACGGACAACGCGTTTAAACTTGGCTTAAAGTTAGTGAATGAGAAAAAGCAAAAGACGGCTGCATTTCTAAATGAAGACCTGAGACGTTTGTGTTTTTTTGTGTGCCAATGATAGTATATGGTATTGCGCAACAATTCTTTTGAAAAGACACATCAGGTATGAAGACGCAGGAATTTTCCATTATGTATCTGATGACATGATAGACAAGACACTATGACATAAGAGTTAGATACTTGGGTTATGACAAAAAAAAGCATGGTTTTTAGAAAGTTGACTTGCCTAAAAAAGAAGTTTTATAGCCTACATCAGATCACGTCTGTCTGGTCATTTTAGCACGATAACCAAACTGACAACCACCTATTAATAATGCCTTCAGAGAAATTCAGAAAGGACAAAAGTTGAAGCAGACTCAGTTCCCATGACTAATTTTTCACACATACTTTGCAATCAGGTTCCAATTGTAATGTCTTCCTTCTCTGTGGCCCTACATTGCTAGCCTAAACCAACTAGTCCTATTCTTGACAGGAACCTATTCATAATTAAATACTATCCCCAAAATGTTTTTTGTCAATTCAGATTTTACAAGGTGACAATCAAATCTAACGTGCTGCATTTCATTTGAACAATATGAAATTGCACCTCATTCTAAAGTGGTTAGAGCTGGTGATCCACTGGACGTCGTCTTGTTTCCTGCAACCCATTGCCCCCCTTTTAGTCTTCAGGCATGGAATTCTGGGAATGCGTTTTTAGTCATAGGAAGAGCTACTACACAGAATACTGACTAGCACACTTTTCTAAAAAGGTGTGCTAGCCCCCCCCCCAGGATGAGACATCAGCCACCATGAAATAGTTTTAAACAAGAATGTCTTTTGCTACATCTGGCTACTGCAAACTTTTAATAATCTATAACTTTTAGAAAGCAGCTGTGTGTGGTAAACACAGTCAACAGTAAGGTGTTTTGCATTCCTTACCAGGCAGAAGGAGCAGTAATGGCGAGCAGACGAGCACTGACACAGGCAGACAAAGCGAGATGACACCGGACCACCACCAAGCACTGGGTATCCCTAAGCAGAGACCCAACTAAACACAAGTTGATTTCTCTCCTTGTCACCGTGCTGCCTTTGCACTAAAGCTAAACCAACGCTTGCTCACGTTGGAAAGTAATTTTGCACGGCTGTGAGGTGACACTAATCTCTTACTCTTGCACTGACACCCCCCACCCTCTTTTTTTTTTATTTTTGATTGTAAAACTCACCAATTCTCCTGTTTCAACATCCTGTCCCACCCCCTAGTGCCCTCTCCCTGAATACTGGATCTCTTCTCCCAGGCATTGGGGTGTATTCACTTACAGGCCTTTTTTTTTTTTCCTCCATTTGCCCCATATTTGAAAAACTGCTACACCGTCACCTTGTCAAGCTCACTTTACAGCTTCTAATCCCCCCCCCAGCCCATCCTGATCCTCAGCCCCAGGTAGAGCCAGAGTCATGGCCAACTGAAAGCAGGGGGCGTGGGGACATTGAAGAATGATTTACACATACTGTAGTACATCTCCCACAACTGAGGTGTGTGTTTCTGTGTGCATGTAAATCTTTCTCACCAAAAGGGAAAACCTGTCGGACAACTATTATCTACCTACAGGAGTGCTTTCAGGTTTTCAGGCGCTTTCACTTTATAGCAGAGGCCTGTTTTCACAAGTTGTATACAGAGAAACCACATCCCCTTGCCCTTGTGTGTCTCCACCGTTCATGCTGCTCTGTGTACAGCATCAGCACAGCTCATGCTTACACTATATTCACAAGTATGTGTAAGAGGCTGTGGGTGTTTGCATAATGAATGCCAATGAATACAAGTTTACAATTGTGGGGGATAAAACGAATTCTCATGTAGTCACAAACTTTGTGTGGGCTTACATGTTCATAGAGTCAATGTGCGCTTTTGTCCGAGTGCGTGTGCTGCTCTCCCCCTTCTCGGCTTATCTTCATTTTCCCCTTGTTTTCTGTTCCACTGTCTGTCTCAAGGTATTCCAAGGGAAAATATTAGCCCTTTGTGACATGCCTGTGTGTGGTACTTTTACAAATAAGCTGCATCAACAACATCCTCATTAAGTGTGACATGTAAATCGGCAGGTAATATGTCAAACAACATTCACATGCCACAAGCTGAGTAGTCAGCAAGAGAAAGAATGAAGGAAGACCATATATGGCAAAATGTGTTGCCTAGCAACGGCCTCTGCCTTCAGCCCAATTTTCCATGACACACGTTCAACACTGAATGCTAGATGGCATTCGAGTGATTAGGAGAGAGAGTGTGAGTGAGTGAGTGTGCTTCTACATGTCTGAGCAGGTATCTGCTCACGTCATTGAGCACACAAAGTGCAACTGGTTTGGCTGTTAAACAAAGTCAGTAACAACAGACACGCCCTCATTCTATCAGTGACCCACACCTTACTGTACAACAGGGCTCAGGGTCTCATTCAACAGATGGCTCATAACCTCCATGAGTCAACCACTGGTCAGCCTAACTTGCCTCATTACTATTGGTCAAATGGAACATTCATTCCTCATTCGTCATTTGTAGACCTGTGGTAGCCGGGAAATTACTACACTGTTCACTATATCAACACCACCACCATCATCACTCTAACTGTAAATATTAGCCAAGATGTGTGTTTCAACAAAAGTTTAGGGGGCCAGGGAGCACTAACCATTTTCTTTCTACCATTAATACAAAAATAAAGTTAGGTTCACAGAAGGTTACACTTTTGCCAACTTTGGCATACGTTACACAAAACACCTTAGTACAAGTCTATTGTAATAGACCTAGGGAGGACTACATAACAAGTTGGTAAACGTTATCCACTTGTCCATCTTCTCCACAGGTCAGTCATTAAGCCATAAAAAGATAGGACGACAGCGTTTAAGGAGTTTCTCTTGGTACAGGAAACCCTTTGTCTCCTGTAAAAAGAGTTGTGGTCTCTGTCGCCAGTCAGACAATTAGAATAGTGATGACTCCCCTCCTGACGCCCTAGAATGTTGCCATATAGTTCAAGTCACAATGGAGAGGAGGCAGGACGGACTTCACTCCCACACATAAACGTAAACCAACAGGATGACATGTAATGTGCATTTCTGCTGCTCCCTTGTTTTTCCTAATTGAATACAGAAGACCCCGTCATGAAGTAGGATTGACAAAAACAACCTTAGGCCTCCTTTGTTTTTTTACCCGATACCTTGAAAAAAAAGATAATGTGACCAACTACTCACTACACATGGGACTTAATGGTTAACAATTAGGAAGCGATACCGATATTATGAACTAGCGTGTTGCTTATTTCACAGTTAGAACAAAATAGTTGAATACATCCCAGAATTGTGGATGACATCTAGTGCAATATCCTTAGTGTGCGTATTCTTGCCCAGCTCTCTGCATTCTTAAATGGACACTTCCAGGCAGTGTCAATGACCTTTCCGGTATGTGTTCATTTAGTAACACACACGCACACCACACTGCCCTGGAAAGAAACATGCATTTATCAAGATTATTTCTAGTGTTGACATCCTGTTTTTAAGCTCTTGTCATTCCCAGCATGTCCATTTGAAGTGGTGAAGCCCTCTGGCCCAGGAGAATAACACAACTTCCTATTTGGCAGATCTAAAACATAATATTCACTGTTTTAGGTCTGAAACTCGTTTGATGGGAGTATACAAGGCAATGGAAAACAGGGCAACCCTTTTGTGAAACAACTAACCACCATTGCGTCTGGAAATGAATAATGCAAGACAATCTACATGTACCTGATGCATAACGTCAACAGCATTGCATGCAAGAGTGGAAAAGTGGCAAAAGAACGTAGAAAGAAAGAAAAAGTAGCAAAGCAAAAAACAAACAAACACAGGTACACTCACACAAGTTCCGTCGTCGGGGCTGCCCATCGACTGGCACCGGGCTGGAGAGAGGCTGGACTCGATGTCACTCGCAGTGAAGTCATCTTCGGATTCCTCGAACGACGAGGCTGACGACAGGCCAATGGAGGAGCAGTTGGACAGCTTTCGAGGAGAGCGGATGAGCGCCGGGGACCCCCCGCAGCCGCTATCCGAGCAGGGCGACTCGTCGTCCTGCAGTTCAAAGCTCGTTCCGCCGAGTCCCAGCCCTATGGTGTGGGACGGCGGAGACCCCTGCGACCTGCTGGGACTGGGCTCCCTGGTAATGATTAGCTTAGGAATGGTACCGGGGAAACTTTGACCTCCCGAGGGGCTCTGGAGGTAATCCGAGGCTTTCCGTGTGCCGTGTTCAACCGTGCACGGGTTGTTTTGGTCATTCGCAGGCATAGGCTGGCGCGAAACGGCACAACAGTTGGATTTTGTCATTTTGTCATCCGTGTGATCGTTTGTTGTGGGCGCAGACGGTTCCGTACTCGCAGAACACACGCGTAGCTGTGCTGAGCTCCGCTCCCCGCCAAAGGTGGGAACCAGGACCGGATTTAGACGTAGAGATGACCCAGATAATGCACTAACCTCAGAGACATCAGTACTCTGGATATTGTTTCCCAATGGCTTATTTTCCATGGCCTTCGAAGGGGGGTTGGAGGCATTGTCTTTTCTGTTGTTTTTTGGTTCCCCACACCGCTTGATTGAGCAGCACGTTCTGTCAATTGCACTGACGTGTGTATCCAAACCCGATGCATCGAGTGAGTCGGGTTCACTCACCACCTCGTTGACTACACGTACATTGTTCAGACCGACTGGGGTCTCCTCCGAATCCGAGGCCGTTTGCTTCTTTCCAACCCCCAAAACGCATTCATCCTTCGGTAACTTTTCCTTCCCGTGGTTTTCCGAATCGTTTACGAAAGCCGCTTCGTCTACTCTTCGACTATTGCAAGGGTGGTTGTTTTCTAGCCGCAAAATGTATTTCGCCGATTTTGAGTCAAAGAATTCATCCTGTCGTTTCTCACCATTTTCAATTCTGCGTACACGAAAACGCTGGGCTGTTTCGCTTGGTTTCCACTTTGCTTTACCCGGAATGGCAGTAGAGTGAAATGCACTGGAGCGGGTTTGTCCCATCCTGCATACCGTAGTAGTGGACTACAGGGCACACCCTCAAATCATTTAAAGCTCTTGGTTGATGCTTACCGCATTCGTCATACACCGTCCAGTTGTTGAACAAGTACGACAACTCTCAAATTGCCGAACCCATTTTTCCCACGTGTAGCAATTCCTAATATCAAAGAGAACAGTACATGTAAACAATATTCAGACATCAATATTGACAGTGCTG
>OMKN01022222.1:13202-26557 GCA_900302345.1 Melanonus zugmayeri
CTGCTACCCCCACCCATAGACACACATGCCCCCGCCCCCAATTGATTCCTTGAATGTAGCAGAAGTCCCACAACATGCTACAATCGGTAAGCCTATATCAACATGGCTGACACGGTATATTAATATATACATTTTATATTGGCTCATCACTTTAATATTAGTGATATCAATAAACAGTAGGCATATATTACTTTTAAGCAAGTAGCCTAATGCCTAAGTAAAACAAAACTAATATTGCCCTCTTGTGTACTGAGATGCACTTCTCAATGTAGCAGTGTTTATTAAAGACTGCCAAGAAGTAGCCTATTGCAGGGAAACGGCGCAACGCCTACCGAACAGCAGGGTACTTGTTAGGCTTTGCTGAACCCCCAAAACCAGTAAATGATTATGGTCATGTGTCCATCATTCTAACACGATGAGACACAATGTGCAGGCCTTGTTCATCCAAACATTTTCCGTAGACGGGCATGCCTGGAATCGATACGCTCACATAATAGAGTCACAAGGCCACGGCAGCGCTCATCGTGATGCACTGACGTAACCCCGCTGTCAGCTCACAGTGTTCGGAGGCAGGAAACGCGGCAGGAAGGACAACAATGGAAACAATCACTCACTACGACACGTGCACGCAACCACACGCACCGTTATGCGATAACAAACTCACACTAATTAATACTAAACTAATTAAGCCAAGTGACGACGCAATGACGACACAAAAAACCGATCCCACGATACTCAAGTCTATAGGTCTACTCCCGTTCACACACAAGTTGATTTCAATTATAGAGTATAATTAAAAAAAAAAAGGAATTACAATTTGAGAACGGTCCGTGTAGTAGCGGATAATCCGGACCGAGAACACGGTTTAGATGGTTATACGCGCTACACGCATTGGGTTCAATGATTAAATATGAATATTTTTAATTGGAGATTAACTTACCGTACAGCGCATGAGTGTCTTCTGTCTCGATCCACCGCTCATCTGTTTAGCCGTCTGTGCGTTACACCGAGTGGGGCAACAGTGGTTGAAATAAGAGGAAGCACTTGTCAAACCATTACATTGGCAAGCTTTCTCTCGCCGCAGTCACTCTAAAACAACAAAGCGAGACAATGGATGGAAAACGCAGATCAGGCTAATTCTACAATTAACCACCAAGGAACCAAACAAAAGCAAATTCACACCTAATGATACCAAACAAGAATAAAAACGTATGGATTGAGTGTATTCTAGTATATATAGTATTTTACTTGCAAAGTGTGTAGGCTAAACGTGTGCTTGGACTGACTGGTTTTATTGCCGTGGTCCGTGCACATCTCGGCCAGTCCTTCCGTTTTTTTATTAAATTAACGACTAATTATTTATTAACAACAAGCCCGTTGTTTACGTTTGCTTATAACTTCTTAAATGTTGTCACTCATTTTTATTTAATTCATGACAATTGGGGTTTTATGTGGTTAACTTTTATTGCGCAAATTTCGGTTGTTATAGGTCTAGTTTTGTAGCCTAAACATTTGGGAAAGGAATTTTCGCTTTTCGCTTTCCGTAGACCCGGAAGCATTGTACGATTCAGTCCGGCGTGACTTTGAACGGGCCGTCTGACATCCAGTGGGGGGGCTGTGGCAGAGAACACGACCACCGTGTCCCAACTCTTACATTGTCAACATGAGAGTACTTAAAGCCGGACTCACTGTGGGGAAAAGACACATTCTAGCTCCAGGAACCGTCACTCTAAAGAACGTAAGATTATCTTAGAGCACCTTTATCGTACAACGGGGGCACCATAACTCTGTGTGCTGGTAACAGCCCTGTGACTTACATCATCATCATCATCCTAATTCTCATCATATAATGACCATAATACATCATCTGACTGTGCTTTATTACAGTTTCTAATAAATAGTTGTCGGACATGCACCTCTGGCATCGTTCCCAACGAGAGGATCCGCAACATCGGGATCTCAGCGCACATTGACTCGGGCAAGACCACCCTGACCGAGCGTGTCCTCTATTACACCGGCAGGATATCAGAGATCCATGAGGTAAACACAAGAACCTACCCCATACACTGTTTGTCACAGGTCCTTGCTACTAAACAAACTCCAAAGCATGCGGAAACACTAAAGTTCTTTGTGACTGCGGTACGACAGCAGTCATAAACATATGTATTTACTTGTTTCAGTGTCTCACATGCTTTTAATTAGACCCAATGTTTTGCTCCTGGTGGTGTGTAGGTAAAGGGGAAAGATGGCGTCGGGGCTACCATGGACTCAATGGAGCTGGAGCGACAGAGAGGCATCACTATCCAATCGGCCGCTACCTACACCATGTGGAGGGACCACAACATCAACATCATTGACACACCAGGTATTGATGGATGAGGGGCAGGAGAGGGTAGTAGTGATACAGTGTTCCACAGTACAACTCCCAACCGGAAGGTACTGGGTTTGATCCCCCAATGTCTGCAACCTGCCGACCTACCTGTTGGCATCCTTGAGCAAGATGCCTACACCTACCTGCTCGTTAATGACCCGTCTCTAAATTCACTTTGGATACATCTTCTGAATGACTAAATAGTCAAATGGCGGATGACGTCCATAGTGCATATTGGTGGTAGATATTTCTCATTCTGTACATCTTTGTGGTTGTTATCACATCTAACTGGGCCTCTTTGTGTGGAATAGGCCACGTGGACTTCACCATTGAAGTGGAGCGAGCCCTGCGGGTGTTGGACGGGGCCGTGCTGGTTCTGTGTGCAGTGGGAGGGGTTCAGTGTCAGACGATGACGGTCAACAGGCAGATGAAGCGCTACAATGTTCCTTTCCTCACCTTCATCAACAAGCTGGACCGAACGGGTGCCAACCCCTACCGGGCCCTGCAGCAAATGAGGTAGAGGAGAAGATCACTACAAAGGACACTATTGATTCAGTTCTGTGTCGTCACCAATACTTGATGACTATTCGACTTCTGCAGACTCTGGAATTCATTTGGTTGTAATCCCTCATGAAAATAATATGGCCCATACAGTACATTACTACAGGCATACGAAAACACAAGGGCTCAACAAGTAGGCAACTTTGAAAATATATGTTTGAAGCTTATTAAACTTAGTTAGTGAAGTTAGCATAGTTTTTCTTAATTTTATTGTGTTGGTAATTTGTCGTCTGTTTGGTTTGCTTTACGTATATCTCCTCATCAGAGCCAAACTGCAGCACAACGCAGCCTTCCTCAACATCCCCATCGGTCTGGAAGGCAACATGAAAGGCATCATTGATCTCATAGAGGAACGGAGCATGTACTTTGAAGGACCCTTTGGGTATGTGGTATTAGTCAATACAACTTTTTAACAATCATCTTTCTTGGTTTTTAGATACTATAGGTTTATAGGCTATACGTATAAGGCTTTTGTATATTTTCACATTTTAATGCAATCTTATTTCTTGCTCTGGTACAGTCAAAGCATCCGATTTGACGAGATCCCAGCAGAGTTCCGTGCAGAAGCTAACGACCGGAGGCAGGAGCTGGTGGAGTGTGTGTCCAACGTGGACGACACCCTCGGAGAGATGTTCCTGGAGGAGAAGGTTCCAACCATCCTAGACTTGAAGGTGAGTGTATCTCTGCCCACATGTCTGTGTGTGACTCTTATGAAAGAGACATAAAACCTGTGTATGATCATCTAGGTGGGGTTGCAATCCATAAGTTAGTCGCCAGGGACTATGCAGGTCCCGAGAACATTTACTTTTTCAAAAATGCCTCGTCTGTTTCATTGATTATTAGTATGTTTGAAGACATTTTAATTTTGAATGTTTGAATTTTCTCAGTTTTTTTGACATGGTAATGAGAATGTATTGCTTATTTTACTGCACAATAATGTGGTGGGACCTGGACCAAAAGAACATCTACAGATGGCTCACTGCATGAAAAAAATGTGGGAACCCTTGTTCTCGGGGACTATTGTAGGCTCCTTCGTGACCCCTCAGCTCTCCTCTTCTGGTCCTCAGGCTGCGATCCGCAGGGCCACCGTGCAGCGTCTCTTCAGCCCGGTGCTGGTGGGTACAGCATTGAAGAACAAGGGGGTCCAGCCCCTACTGGACGCTGTCCTGGAGTACCTACCCAACCCCACAGAGGTCAATAACTATGCCCTCTTGAATGACGAGTGAGTATGATTCATATTGAACTGAATTGATTGAATATTTTCATTGTTTAAGAGAAAGGACTGTTTTAAATGATTTACGATATATGTGTTTGCACTAATCTCAGTAGAAACTCTTGGAGTTGTTTGTTTGGGAATAAAGGGTACATTTGGAGTTTTTTGAGGGAATTATATGATTCATTCTGCACTAATGTTAATGGTATGTTTAATGTCTTAGGGACTCCAATGAAAGCTCTAAGTTTCTGATGGACCCTACGAGAGACGCTACAAGTGCTTTTGTTGGGCTGGCCTTCAAATTAGAAGTAGGGCATAGTTTAAATTACCAGCACACTCAACATTTACTCAAGGTGTTAATGACAAACCATCAACATCACATAACATTTAAGAAAGACATTATATAAGCTATAATCAAGAGCTGGACTGTAATATTCAGCTGCAGTTGCATGGTTTACTTTCAAAAGGAATGGCGCTGAGTAGTTTGGAAACTCGACAATGTGCTCATTTGATGAGGTGAATGAACTCGGCATTGAGTTTACTGAACTTTTTCAACTTTTTTCTTTTCCCTCCGTTACCAGGCTGGCCGGTTTGGTCAGCTGACGTACGTGCGAGTATACCAGGGTTGTTTGAAGAAGTCCGAGTACATCTACAACACGCGCACGAGCAAGAAGGTCCGAGTGCAGAGGCTAGTGCGTCTACATGCCGACCAGCTGGAGGTGAGAAGTGGAATGATATATCAACCAAAACTAACGCTGTGTCAGAACCATGTATTCACAGTATTAATCTTAAAATGTGAAGAAGAAAAAAAGATTAATAAAGGCCATAAGTCCTTAGAATCAACAACAGAAACATTAAGTATTTTTACTCTTACAACCTTCATTGATACTCACATTTTCATGAATGAGATATTCTGGATAACCTCCGTCTATGCCCTTTGTCTGTGCTGTTTCAGGACGTGGATGAAGTGTATGCAGGGGACATATGTGCTCTGTTTGGTATCGACTGTGCCAGCGGAGACACGTTCTCCACCAAGACCGCTTCCAACCTCTCTATGGTGAGTTGACTGTAGTGTGGAATTAGGTGGCTTTGTGTATGACCTACTTCTATAGAGATCTTGCATACATTCGAAAATATTACTTTCTTATTGCATGAACAAAATGTTTCAATACATGGTTGCCCCGCAGGAGTCCATTCACATTCCCGAGGCAGTCATCTCCATGTCCATCAAGCCAGAGCTCAAGGTAAAAACCTACCAGTCATTGGATGTTTGAACAAACCGTGACCCAATCTGTGTCAATCTGTAACTGCAGCAGTTTAGTTTTTTACACTCTTATTCTTGTCCAGAATGACGTGGATAAATTCTCTAAAGGCATCAACCGCTTCACCAGAGAAGACCCAACATTCAGGGTCCAGTATGACACGGAGAGCAAGGAGACCATCATCTCTGGCATGGGCGAGCTTCATCTGGAGATCTACTCTCAGGTGTGCCATCTCAAATGCAACATTCTGGGGAAGGCAGGGCCGCTTCTGTTACCGCTATTTCCAGTATTCCCTCGCAAATTGCACAATACTGACCGCCGATCAAGCAGAATCTATTTCTATTTAGTTATTTAAAATATTTCGTTGGCGACCTGCAGAGAGTTTTAGGATACGTACAGACTGTGGCCATTGGGCTGGCAGCCAAACAGCCTAGCCACTAACCCATCATCTGCTAGATGCATTTGCAAAGAAGCATACAGTTGTATAGATGTTAATGGGGATATAAAGCCCAATTTCTATCCTGAAATACAAAGTCAAAACAATGGTCTTGACTCTCAATACATAGTTTAGCTTGATCCAAAACCAAAGGCATGAGTGTGTGTTTGCCCTGATTGACTGGTAGCTTCGGTTTTTTCTTTCGGCTTTCCCCAAGTTTCAATTCCCCAACCTTTGCTCCCTACAAGGCTCTACTTTTTACATTTAGTATTTTTCTTGTTTTAACACCACACGTCTCTTCATGATTGACTTCACAGTTGCCACCTCCATGTTTTTAAACGCTTAACAGTGTGTGTCAAAAGAACGAATATGCAATATTTCTTTGTATCCATGTTTATTCATCCAATTTTAGTTTTTAGGCATATTTCCAATACAGAGGCTATTTTTATCCTAGCTGCTACCAGGCCATCTCTAATAATGTTTGATGAAAAACAACACTATAACCTTACAATGCCCTTCTCCTCTTTCTGTTTTCCAGAGGATGGAGAGAGAGTACAATTGTCCCTGTGTGATGGGGAAACCCAAGGTAGCTTTCCGAGAGACAATCACCAACTCTGTACCGTAAGTGCCGATCATCTACTAAGACCAACAACACCATTACAATTACATTATTTATTTGTGAAGTACCTACAGCAGTATAAATCTAGTATGTTATGTCACTAATATGTATTGTACATTTACCACACTATTGGTATTTGTGTCTTCAGATCTTGGCCAAGACAAAGTGCATTATATTTGTAGCAAACGTCAACAGAAAGGTTGCAGCCCCAACTTGTGTGCTCTCAACATCTCTCGATACATGCGTGCAACAGGGTGGTGTGCAGACGTACTGTAGTGGGCAGTGCGTTGGCAGGATGTTGGCTGTTAGTGGTTTTGAGGAGGTTCACAATGATCGCATTTAGGCAGTTTTTCCATCTGCAAGGCTTTCACTCCCTCTTCTGGAGACCAGGTGGCAAGCAGATTCCAGGGGATAATCTCCTGCAACAGATTTTGGGACCAGACATGGAGATGTAAGCCCAGCTATAGTATAGGGCCATGAGTGAGGCAGCTGATTTGTTTGGTATATTGTACAGTTCAGTACACGCGAGTGTTCCCAGTGAGAATCATCATGAATGTATCATGATCAGATTTAATTTGTGGTTCCTTGTACTGCAACGTAAACATCAGCTGATTACCTGAGAAACCATCTCATGCAGAAGAACGTCGTAGTTGAACCTCAGCTGGTTGTTCTCGGTCTCCTGTTTGGTCCACAGGGGAGGGAAACGTATATTGGTTTACCATGATAATGAACTATAGCAAACATGAATTTTTTTCTTGCTGTATAGATTGTATCTAAGCAGAGTTCGTATGTCCTCATAACGCCACCACCAAATTAAAAATGCTTAAAAGATTGCGTTTTAAGCATTGGTTTTAATTTTGAGTAATATTTGGCTTCTTACAATTTGAGAGGCTGTCTGTCTTTGGGAGCTCACCAGTTGTGTGACGTTGACCACCTGGGCCATGTTGTACAGTGTGTTCTCGCTAGATTCCTTCAGCATGACGAAGCTGGATGCCACACCCCCCAGGTGCCAAAACGGCTTCATTCCAGGGTCAATGTGTCCATAGCTGTCTGTTGGTCAATACAGTGGGCACAGGACATGACAATGAGATTATTTATTATGTGTTCATGAAAATATTACTATGATCTAGATTCTAGACTGATAGAATCAGTAATGCATATTTGGAAAATTGTTAAAGCTCTGAGAAGAAGATATCTAAGGATGATTATTATTCAGAATAATTTTAGAATGTGAAAATTGTGCCGTTTCTAAGCTTGGCACGCATATTAGATGTACACAAAGATTGTATATTGTATGTATATACCTGGTAAATTATGTCCTGACAATACATTCTGACTTGTGTTGTACTGGTTGTACAAGGCCTCCTCTTCAGCCCTGGTGTTGTGTTTTAAATTGCCCACGCATGAAACAGTCACCTGGGGTGGGCCTTCACCATTACCCCCTGGAAACACTACCTCCGCTGTGCATCTATCCTTAGTCTAGAGTAGAAACATCACAAGGATAGGTTGTAGAGGGATAAAACAGATGGGGACTTTCATTCAAAATATAGTTCTGATGATCTAATACATCTATTCACACAATAGAAAAAGGCATCCATTCACTTATTATTATATTATACTTTTATTAAATAGACAGAGGTACTCCAGAATCATTATTAGTAAATTAAGAACATTTTGAGTTTTTAATTTAAAGACATCGTGTTGTATATCATTTAATGGGGTACTGGCTTATTCTCCACAGTGTCTTTACATTCCACCTGTCTAATGGTGATTATAAATCAGATGCTTACGTGGCTGATACAGTCCTCCAGGGAGATCTCCAGATTATACTTCCTCCCTGAATCTCCCACCTCCTGAAAAATAAAACAAACCGTTGCTTATACTTCTCCGTGGCACCCTACTCAAACACCCTGTGTGAGATCTGTGTTCTATTCTACAAACCTCTATTCCTGTCAATTAAGAGCCATGTTAAACTCTACTTACCTCTGCGGTGGCGTTGTGGACTTTGTTCAGCATGACCCACCAGTAGGGCGAGCCATAGCGAGTGTTCAGGTAGTGCTGGACCACTTTGGCAGCCCTCTGGGCCGGATAGTGACTTGGGTTCAGCTCTCCGGTCAACATCACGTCCTCTTCAAGATTCACCTGTTTTTTTTGTTTTGGGGGGGTGCAAAGGACAAAAGCAATATTGGAAAAGAACAAATAAGGAGCGAGCATGTGTAGGTAGAATGAATGAGGCAGAATGACGAGGTGTGGAGATTTCCTGCCAGAAGGAACTTTGACCGTGTGGTGTCTAGGGAGGAAGCTCTGGTTGTTCTGTTCTAACTTTAGATAAGGAGTGGTCGCTGTAGGCGGACACAAGCTTAGAGAAAAATGTGTTGACTAAAGAGAAAAAGAGTACAGTAGTTTTTGTATAGTAGAAAATGGATCTTGCCTGTGGATTAAATGGGGAAACTGTTTCTCATGCCCTACACAGTAGACTTTACTTCCTGCTTAATTTTCTTTCAGGGACCTCCCTGTTTTTTTTAAAGGGACAGGCTTCGACAAATCTTACAAGTTACATTTCATACTGTCTACTCACAATCATTCTTTGTACCCTTTAACATTAGAATTATGTTAAAGAAGAAAATCCCATAGTTTATCATCCACATACCATATTCATATACTGTGTTTTTTTTACCAATTCCCACAGAGTCGGCTACAAACTGAGTTAGAATTTAGTCTGACTCTCTGCCTGATGAACTTGATCAAACTGGATCGTGTTAGTGAACACTTCTTATTTACTTGGTCACAATGCTCAATGTTCTTATGTTCTCTGTTTGTCTTCAGGTTTGACTTCACCCATAAGAAGCAGTCTGGAGGCTCTGGGCAGTATGGTAAAGTCATCGGCGTTTTGGAGCCTCTGGATGCAGAGAGCTCCACCAAGGTGGAGTTTGAAGACCAGACTGTCGGAACCAACGTCCCCAGGCAGTTTGTGCCTGCTGTTGAGAAGGTACGTGTGACGAATAAATCCAATGTTTACATGAATGACATCTGTGCCTTTTTGGTTATATCACTTTTTAATGTATTAAGACAGGACTGATTCTAATTATGAGTCTGCTATGGATTGCACACTAGCAGGAGAAGCATGTAGAATCATGTCTTATGTGTTAAAAACATTTGGAAGTAAGTAGAACTGTAGCTCCTCTTTCGTCTGAACAGAAGTCCAAATAGTCAATGTGAACATACAGTATTTGGTCAACTTAAGAAGTTGAAAGGTCCTCATGGACACAAAGCCAAATGCTGGAAATAATCACGCTTTTTTGTATGGGGAGCTGTCATTTTAATAGAACCTGTGGTGGAAAAATCTGTATTTGACTGTGTTCTATTTCATTTAACTGTGTTCTACTACTAGTTGAAGGGTTAGTTATCTTCACCTCACATATAGAGGCCTAACTTGCAGCTGTAGGCCGTAAAAGACTTCCTCCTCTGGCAGCAAGATAACCTGGCCATTTCCAGGTCCGGGGTCCACTCACAGGCCAGGGTCATTTAACTTGCTGATATGGTATAGCGTAAGCTGAACAGGGGGACTGGCACTTAGCTGTAGGTCATAAAGGACATCCTGTTGTCCATCCTCAAGATAAGTTACCCATTCCCAAGGTTTCTGGTTCATCTCTGAAGACCTAAGTTAAATAATTCACCCGGGATCCATCTGTTTTTCTCCTTGAACGTTAGCACCCCTCCTTGACCCTCCTTTTTATCTTTGATCATCACTTGTCCCTGTCTGTTGAGTGTTTTATATTGATGCAACTGTTGTCCTGTTTGAACAGACCCCTTCCTGTGTAGGAGGGCTTTAAATATCCAGCGTTCTGATCATTCTGCTAGAGATGAGACTAATGTGTACACATTAAACCTCTTGATTTTCTCCAAGTATTGTGTTCGACTTTAGTTCTTAGGTCTCACTTGTCCTTAGACGCAATATCCAATCTGGAAATTGCCACGACACATCACATCTCACAAGAACATGAGGTGATGTGATGTTTAATTTAATACATTTCAATGGATCATTTGCTGGCTTTCAGTTATCCCCAAACCAAGTATTTGCATACTCATACAGTAGGTCTGGATTCATCATCCTTCACGCTTCACAATCTATTCCTTAACCTTATGGGTATTGACATATGGTCCTAAGGCCACGATCAGTGCAGCTCTCCAGTTCTTTGTATATCCTACTGTCCTAGTAAACGGCATTTGTTATACTAACAACCTTCACCTCATACTTTGGCTCCTTTCCAAAAAAAAGAATACGCAAACTTCTCACAACCTTGGCACTGGCTGACAGCTACGCATCCACATACCAAACCCCAGCGACAGCACAGCGGTGCAACACATTTCTTGTTAGCTAGACAGAAAAGGTATGGTACAGAAAAGTTACCATTGCTGCCAAAAGCCTCGCAGCTGTGCATGTATTGGAATCGTTATCAAGTGTGGAGGGTGTAGGTAGGTAGGCAGTAGTACTGACTGACTGACTGACTGACACCAGCAGTTTTTCACTTAACCGCTAATGTCAACTCTTGACTGTTCTGCCCTGTCGGTGATTATACGCTGGTGACCTTCCTCTGTGGCTTCTTCTTGTCAGTTCTCTTCACTTGCTGACTGGCTGGCTGTCCAACAGTGGATACAGTTACACTTAAATTACACTTGATAACTGCTGCTCCCTTTTCACCATGCACTGAAATATGTGCTCTACATAAAAAAAGAAGAAAGAAAAGAAAAGGAAAAGTGCTGGGACATGCAGAATGGATAGATATTGGTTCTACTGAATCAATGGTCCCTGGGATATGGGTGACGACAAGGCACGATGCATAGCAACACGTTTTGTGTGTGTGTGTGTGTGTGTGTGTGTGTATGTCTGTAGGTTGTCTGTAAGCAGATGGCTATTTAAAAAAGTGTCTAAAAGCGCATTTTTGGTTGGACTAAATATATCTAGGAAAGCAGACTTGCGTCAATACATTTTTGTATACCGACAATAAAATGTGTGGATGCACTTGTTACAATTCTCAGGATATGGTTATGTGCTTGTTACTAAATCATATAAATGATCACATGGGTTGATGTTTCTGAACAAGTGAACTGAAACACTACACGTTTGAACCCGTTTTAAAGTGTCTGGACACCCAAATCCACAAAAACCTTCTAACTATGTAATTTAGGTTCTTATGTACATACTAGTACGCATCTAAATAGTATTAGACATTAGTTTACATCCATGTCTGAAATATTGTCATTTACGTTTTTTTACTCGTTCCTGATTTGGGGTTTGAATTGGGTGGGATTATTTAGAAAATGTATACGTAATACGTTTTTGCCACTACCAGGGGAGTCCTGGTTAGTTTATTTTCTTCTGCTACTGATATGCTTGATGGTGAGAGGAGAGGCTGCTTAGCTCAGTTGGTCAGAGTGTGGTGTTAATATGCCAAGGTCACGTGTTTGATCCCCGTACAGACCATATGTGAATTGTTGTTATATTCCTTGCTCACTGAAAACGTACCTTTTTAATCTGGCTCATAATTAGAAATTCTCTTTTTATTATTAACATTTTTATTTTATCCACTCTTTTATTTGGATTGTGTGATTTATTTACCTTTTTTTAAAATTAATTGTTTCTTTGTGCTGAAAATGTACAATGAGTTACAAAATGCTTTGCTATCCGGACGAACCGAGCCGAGGGCGCGTTTTGCCGCGCGGCCAGGAGCCGCCTCGTCCCCCGGCGCGGCAGCCGGTAGACGACCTCGTGTCTCAGTCACGCTGTCTGCGTCTCCCACCGTGTGCCGAGGTCTCTCTGTCGGGTGATGGCTGGACGCTTCTTCTCAAACTCCACCGGCTGCCACACCCCGACGGTGCCTAAGCGAGGCTCCCGGGGGGACGGAGGCAGCTCCTTGCCGTCGAGACGCGCCCTGAGGCGGCTCGGCTCGGTTTGTCCGGATAGCAAAGCATTTTGTAACTCACCATTCAGTGACCAATTCAAATGAATTGTTTTGAGGCTTCTGCCTCATCCTCTGGAGAATCAAACATATAGGGCTGGACTACACCGACTGCAGTGTGCGCCATGTCATGGAAATGAGAGCTTGTTTGACATGGGCGGAGCCAGGGAGAAGTCAATCATAATGGGATCTGACACGCCCACGTGTTATTGGCAAAGTGCCAACAGCAAAATGAGCAGCTTTTTTGATCTTGGTTTTCTAATAGTTATGTAAGTTTTTTTTCACTCTGATTTTTATGGATGCTTAATGAGACGTATGATATCATATGCATTGTTATTATTTCAAGCCAGATGTCCAGGGTCTTTATCACATATGTTCATATCATATTGTCTTTTGTATTCATCCAACAATCGCTAGATTTCATAAATAGTCACAAGGTCTAGTAATCGTGTCTCCCTAAGTGCTGTGAATCCATCTTGTAAAGAACATCTCTAGATGTATGAAAACGGCAATACAAGTTGAAAGACGGGGTTCAAACTGCATCGCAGGTGGGGGGGTTCTTTTTTTTTTACAATAAGAATCATTCATCATCACGTCGCATCGAAACAGAGAGAAAGACCCCTTGAGCTGCTGAATAGACGTCGTGTTTACAGTGAGAAGAAGGAAAAAAAAACCCGCCACAGGTAATACACAGGTGATGAATAGCACCATCGCTGATGGCGCCTATAGCGCTCACTTGTTGTTCATTAGATTGCCCGCGAGCGTGCGGGAGAGCGAGGAGATGAAAAGATAGCGTTGATGTTAAGGACTACAAATGGAACGCGCGAGAGAGAGAGAGAGATTCAAAATGGGAGAGAGATATCGAGTGAGAATGACAAAAAAAACAAAAACATGCGTCTGTATACAATTTCTTTATTTTACATCTCCTGGTTC
>OMKN01022223.1:0-19969 GCA_900302345.1 Melanonus zugmayeri
CCTGCAACTTAACAGCTCCAAAACCGAAGCTTAGTTGGCACCCCACACCAGGTGCAGTCATCCCCCATAACCACCATCACCCTTTCTGGCCAGGTCATTCCCCTCTCAGCAACAGCCACCAACCTGGGTGTAAAAATGTACCCTCACCTTTTGAGGCCCCCATCAAACAGTCAATGGCAATGTCCCCCCCCCTACCTCAAGGAACTCCCGATCGGCCTACAATTTAAGGAAATCTTAAGTTCCTAGTTGACAAGCAAACAATCAGACTTAACTACTAAACTAATTCCGCTCAGCTTACTTGGCTCTAAGTTACCCTGTACCTCAACTCACCAACACGTATGTTATCTTTAAAGGTGATGTAGGTAAGATTTAAGAGCTTAAGAGTTATTTGAGTGTAGTTATGTTAGAAGCCATCCATCAGCTATTAGTGACTGAAATGCATTGGTTAATTTCTGACCAATCAGGGTATCTTTTCCACGATTGGTTCAGGGAATCCATCTTGCCTGTCAATCACAGGCACTGCGTGAAATGCAGCACGTCTCAGTGGCGGAGAAACAGGGAGGGAAAAAGCAGAGGGGGAGGGTACTTTTTTGTGGTTTTTAGTTTTTCTAGCTCTCTTTTGCTCTCTCTCTTTACAACTCTTGAAACGTACCTACAGTACCTTTTTAAAGCTGGCCCTTGAGAAGCTAACTCTCAACAGTTGTAGCGATTGAATTTAAGATGAGATAAGATGATACTTTATTGCTTGATGAAATTCAGGGAATTGGTTTGCCATTCTCTGTTGTGAACGTCAGTTGTTGCTCTCGTTCATTGCTCGACAATTGGCGAGGCTTATGGGTAGTGTAGTAGATGGAAATGAGTGAATGTTACGATATAAAGCACATCTTCTCAGCAATTAAGGTAAAACATTTACATCTATTGGTTGTAATTGTAAAATAATGAAAGAATCTATTCCCTCGTCAAATTAACCTATGGTTTGGCTGTAATTAGTGATAGATAATTTTCAATGGAGATTTATCATAGGGGAAATCTGAGCGGAAATAACTAAATAATGACTAAATAAATGACCTGGTTTAAACAGCAGACTAACCACCACCGCCTTGTTTCCACAGCTATGTTCTCCTGCATGCATCCAGGAAGACCTTTAGCAATGTGAAGGTTAGCATCTTGGCTCAGTGGACTCCCTCCATCAGGAATGACAGCCTACCAGCCTTTTCACCCAGCCAGGTACCCCCACACTTGTTCACCTAATAACTAACACAAACACCTGTTCACCTGATAACTAACACAAACACCTGTTCACCTGATAACTATCACAGGAACACCTGTTCATTTACGGTTTAATCATTTAGCAGTGGTTGATTATGGTACAGTGTTAGAGTAGATGCCTGCGATGACATCATGTTGTCGTTTTTTTTCTCATGGTAGACATGGGAGGATAATAGGTTGTTTGCTGATGAAGAGAAGGCCACGCACTTCCTGGGAGCTCTGGACACCATCTTCCTCTTCTCCTACGCCATAGTGAGTCACCAGCTTCTAATATCTTTGTGATATCATAAATATTTTGTACTGTATATTATACATCATTGTAATCACTCTGGAAGAGTTAAACAAATAGCTAAACTAAAGTGATACAGTTTGAACCTAGGCCTAGTAGTATGATGAAGTATTAGTATGATAAGTAGTAGACATATCTAAATATGGTATGTATCAAGTTTGGTGAAGATTAGATGAAAATATGTGCCAAAAGAAGCAAAAATAAATATCCAAAATGGAATTTTTTTAGGCGCATACTTTAGCACTTGTAGTTGTTGAGATTTCAACTTTCAAACATTCCTCCCATTGACTTCCATCTTTATAAAATAAGGCAAGGCAGTGTAGCCCTAGCCCTTATAATTATATGTTATCTGAAAATGTAAATGAAATATGATAAGAAAAGAAAACCACATCTGTTTGTGAACAACACAATGACCAATCAGGTTTCTTGGTCGGAACTATCTGATCTGTTACACACCCCTAAAATATATATATATAGATCTTGCAAACTCATGAGGACCACTCATTGAGCTGTAATCATGTCGACTATTCTGTCCATTGGGCTTCTCGCAAGGCTTTTACACTGTTGTAGACATTTTCTGCATTTTGAGCTTAAACAACACGAATGAAAGGTATGATTTCTGTAACTTTTTAGTTATCAGAATTTTATTCATGAGTTGTTTTGAGTGGAATATTGCAGGGTGGGCTGTGCCTACTCTGTCTACCCTGACCGCAAGGCACTGGCATACAGCAGCAGCGGCTACAGTACAACACTGCAGTCATTCATAGCAAGCTGCTGCATGGGTGCTGTGCTAGCTGATGGACACTGGGTGGGTTATGACAGGCCTGGGGGGGTGGCCTGTCACAAGACGGTTTTGAAATGTTTCGTTATAACTAATCAACACACTTTTTTTTTATGTTCTATATATATATTTTTTAAATGTATGTTTGTATTAAACACACTGTGTTTGATAAAGTTACATAGTTACGTAGTTATTCTTCACTCCCATGCATACGTCTCATTTCCCAGCAGTTTCAGGCTAATGTCTCCACTTTTCTCCACATTACCTGGGCAGGTCACATGGTTACAGGCATGTCACCTGTCCAGGTGATCTCTTCGTGATGCGTCATGTTTATTTGTGACATCACAAGTGGGAGTATCCACCTGGATATATGATAGATAAAGCAACTCCAGCCTACCAGTTGCTACAGTCCACTGGGTAGGCTGGTAAGTTGATCTATCCATTTTGCATCTTGGTGAGCACTGCCACTTATAATGTGACAAATGGGTAGATTCTGAAATACTAATCAACATTACACCTGGTGGTAAAATAGAGGCCCTTCAAATGACCACCAGCTGATGGTCTTGTGTGAGCCTAACCCTCCTGTTGTCCTCCGGGGATTGCTGGCTGCAGGGTCTGTACGTCAGTGGTGTGATCGGTGACCGCATGAACCTTCGCTACGTCCTCTGCTTTGGCCTCTGCGGCTCAGCCACTGTGGTGAGTTACCATAGCAACGGAAGCCCCACACATCAACAATGCCATCCTGATTAATCCACTTTACATTATCATCCTAGGGAGGGGCTAAACTTGCTTTTTATATGATAACGTATAACGTTTGGAGTCAGTTTGGAAAGTAACTCTTTCAAACCAAAAATTTGTTTTATTTTTAATTTTTTGTATTTTGTCTGTATTCTTAGTTTTTCCTTAAGGAAAGCGGGTTGCACACCAGATGAGCCATGAACAAGACACGCAGGAAGATTTGATTTTAGGTTTTGTTCTGTGTTTAATATAATGGATGGCACTGAGTGGTGGCAAGGTTTTGAGCAGTGCTGGAAGTTATAGCACGGTGCCGTTGTAGCCTACAATGTATGGCGTCGCCAGTGTGAGTGCTCTCATTGGACATAATGGTTTAGAATGTATAGAACATTGTATGTCGGTGGACGGCGCGTCCAGTGTGCGACCCCCTTTTGTCTTTAACGCATTTGTAAATCGGGGAATGAAAAAAAAAGTGTTGTGTTTATGCGCGTTTGTGTGTATGTCTCTGTGTTTGCATGTATGTATCTGGTTGTATGTATCTCTGTGATTGTGTGTGTGCATGTGTCTGATTGTGTATCTGTGGTTGCGTGGACAGGAGTTTGTGTTCGGGACGTTGACGGAGTGGCTCCACCTGTACAACGTGTACCTGTACTGCGGTCTGTGGGTCCTGAACGGCCTGCTGCAGTCAGCCGTGTGGCCATGCGTCGTCGCCGTCATGGGGAACTGGTTTGGGAAGTCTGGGTTCGTAACACACAAACCTTTTATTAACGGTCCCCATAGTGCTAGAAAACGATCCACTGTGAGCTATTTAGAGTCAATAATCAAAAGGGAACATATACAAGGAATTCATCTCAGTTGTTGGCCGAAATAAATATGGGCAATAAAAGAGTTCTCTTTCTGTATAAATAAATGTCTGTGTATTAATGTGGTATATGAATGTATTAAAATACCTTTTCTGTGTGTTTTCTAGACGAGGCTTTGTGTTCGGCCTGTGGAGTGCCTGTGCTTCGGTAGGAAACATCCTAGGAGCCTTCCTCGCCTCCAGTGTCCTCAAGTATGGATACGAGGTCAGGCACAACCTTTAATTTGTATTTTTGCTAGTATACAGTAACAAACAGGCAATGATCTGATATTGTCTGCTATATGTCCTTCTTCCTTGTTTGTATATTTGTAATCTTGTCTAATGTGTCGATGTGTCTAACCTCTTGAGAATAACAGAGCAATCAGTTTCTGAATATAGAACTTCATGATGTTTGGATTGCGATTTACATCACACTGCTACTGCTTTCAGCGAGTAGGTGTCTCAACCAGTAGACATGACGCCGCACTTCCCTATACCAGAGATCAGATGTTGACGCTTCAAGCTCAACACCACAGCTCGGGAATCTCAAACACCACATTCCCATGGACTGTATAGAGATCTTGAGACATAAATGGTGGAGGAAAAACAACAAGAACAAAAATAAAAAAGAGGTTCAAGAGGTGTGCGCGAGAGATTGAGAAGATGCAGCTACAGATTTCCTCTCCCAACCATCACACTGTCAAATGTGCGATCTTTCAACAACAAAATTGAGGAGTTAACAGCAAGACTGACCCACGAAACAGACTTCAAACTGTGTAATCTCATCTGCCTAACGGAGGCATGGTTAAAGCCGCAAGCAACAGTTTCTGTTGACGGATATACAATGATAAGGGCAGACAGAGATGAGCACCTGTCAAAGAAATCGATCGACTATGTATATTTATGGACAACAAATGGGCCACGCAGATGCACATTCACGAACAGATTTGCACCCTGGATTACGAAATTCTGACTGTCGTTCAGGCCTTTTTATCTGCCATGGGAATTTGGACATATGTACCTGGACCAAAACACCAAGAGACCGCAGGTAGGATAGCTGAAAACGATAACACTGTACTCTCACACTCAATATTAATTCTCTGGGACTTTAACAACTGTGATCTAGCCACACCACCTTCCCACAGTACATTGATTGTCCTGTACCCTAATATCAAAACGGAGGCTGTGCAGAAATGCGACAGTGTTTTAAAGAGAGGAGAACTGCTTTGGACCTAGTTAAGCTAAAGAGGAAGGAACTAAGATCAATTTTAAATAAATATAGAAATATAAAGAAAAGGTAGAGAGTCACCTCTGTTTCGGTAATGCCAGGGAAGCCTGGAATGGACTCAATGTTATGACGGGTAGGGTGCGTAAAAAAACAAGATGTCCCACTGAATAAAGGTGCATCGTTTGCTAATGGCCTGAATCATTTTTATTCTAGATTTGATAACTCCCCCTGCTTTAATTTGAATAATAATAACTTTAAAGGTGTCATTGCATCGTTTTTTAATCAATTTCGCTCCTTTTGAGATACGATAGGTCACTCCTAGTTCCATTATGCATGTTTCACGTGAAAATGTTCTTCTACCCCCATTGCATGCATTAGCCAATGAAAGAAAATAGAGGGATAAACGACAAATCCGAGAAAACCGAACAATGTGACGTCATTATTATTATTCATGAGCTCGCCTACTTTGGCTTGCGCCCACCCGCAGGAAATCTGCTGCCAGCAGTCAGGTAGCAGAGCTCGAAGTACTACGCAAATGTATCTCTGTGTTCTGATCATTTTGACCACAGTGACTTTTCCAACTTCGGTGCCTACATTAGTGGTTTTGCTGCAAGGTTGTTATTAAGACCTGGATCTGTACCATCACGACATATGCACCAACACCACTGATCACTAGAATCAAACCTAATAAAGCACCTGGACCTGAGGGATTAAGGGGTAGGGTGATTAAATCGTGTAGGTTTCAACTCAGCAGTTTTTACAGAATTAACATTTTGTTCCCAAAACACGTAAACTCTCCAATATCATTCATGTCCCTAAGAAGCCAGAGCAACAGCTCAATCATTTTAGACCACTGAGCTCTGACCAGCATCCTATGTAAATGTATGGAGAGGGTCATAGTCAATCATCTTTCAACAAGAGTTTCTGCTAGATATTTTTTTGGCCGGCCAACGTGGCCGATAACATTCTAATTTACCGGCCAAATGTACAATTTAATGGCCATAATAATGCATGTTCAAAAACCAAACCAAACACATTGTATTGTAACAAACATTTTTTATGTAATTATTAACACATATTTGCTGGCAATTTGAATTGTCATACATTTTCGGATTGCAATGTGTTCATTTATTTAATGGCTTAGTAATAATAATAATTACAATTTAAATATATATATTTTTTACCGGCCAAGATGACTGTCATGATTTGTATTTAACAGCCAATTGTCTAGTCAGCCTATGGCCAGCATATACCGGCTAACGGACACCCTGCTTTCAACATCTCTCAGTGAATGGTTTGACCGACTTCAGTTTGCATGCGACGAGGTACTGGAGACTTTTATTTATACATTTTAGTTTAGTTTTTAATTCTATGCAGAAATATGCTCTGATTAAAAGGCTTTGTGACATTAATACCAACATCCACGTTATACAGTGGATTAAAGAGTTCCTCACAGATCGACCAGAGAGTGAGGTGCAGTGGTATTACCTCTGATAGTTATCCTGAATACAGGAGCACCTCAAGGCTGTGTGCTCTCACCTGTTTTGTTTTCCATATACACTATGAACTGCTAATTATGAATTCACCCTGCCAATTGTATACATACGCTGATGACATGGTGCTAATTGGTCTTATGCAGACAGGGGACACAGTTACATATTTTAGTTAGTCTACATATTTCCACCATAATGAGCTTACCAAGTGGTGTGAAGACTAAAAAGTAAGACTAAGGAGCTAGTTATTGTGAGTCAGCACAATGTCATTCATTTCCACCTGTTTTGATTAGTGTAGCCTGTTGAAGCAGTAGAGGAGTTTAAATATTTAGGAACCTTTTTTTAATGTACTTTTAAGTTTTACAGCCAACACAATACATACAAAAAAAACAATGCAGTGCATTCATCTGACCAGGAAATTGCATTCATACGATATAAGCAAGAACATTTTAGAGACTGTTTACAGAAGCCTTGTTAAAAATGTTGTAACTTTTAATATGTGTGCATGGTATGGGCACCTGGGGGCTAAGAACAAAAATAGTATATATAAAGTATATATAAAACGCAAGGTGAAACAAAAAGCCAGACAAATTGTGTCTAATAATGTTCACCTTTTTTAAAGAATTCATAAAACTGCCCTCAGGGAAATGCTGTAGAGCCGCTAAAGCAACCAAGAACATTTACAAAATGTATTTCATACCAAATGCAATAACTTTGCTAAATTCATAAACGCCCTTCACTGTAACCATGTCTGTTATTGTTGTCTGTACTGTGCATGTTTATTTTATTTAACCTTTATTTAACCAGGAAGTCCCTTGAGATTAAAATCTCTTTTTCCAGGGAGACCTGGCCAAGATAGCACACCAGTACAAGGTTACAAAATTATAAAATAGACCATGTCAAAACAGGCAAGGAACAACAGATACATAATACAAAATCCAGTTTAGGAATAGCAATTGCACTCTTCAGTTAGTTTTTTATCAGAGCTTGGAAGCTGTAGTGTGATCTGGAGGTTATTCCATGACCAGGGCGCAAAATAGGAGAAAGCTGCTCTACCAAGGTCAGAGCAAATCCTGGGGACCCAGTAGAGCAGCCATCTAGTGGAGCGAAAATCATAACAGCTGTTGGTGAGTGATAGGAAATTACACAGATATAAAGGGAGTTTGCCCAGTATGGCAATGTTATGTTAGTATTTGTTGTTGTTAGTATGTTATTTATCATTGTATTGTATTTGTGATTTACTGTGATTTGTTTTAACCAACCTGTATTGTGATTTACTGTCATGTGTTTTAAGCAAATTTCCACATTTGTGGACAATAAAGATTATTATTATTATGTCCGAGTATCATGAAAACTAAAAACATGGAAAAACAAATGGATAATATTACTTTCCTGTAGATCCTTGGATGTAGTAATATCCAAATATTTGATTTCTTCTAACTGGAAAGCATGGTAAACAGGTCGTAGTTGACATCAATTCACTTGCAATCCAGAGGCTTTTCCAGAGACGCAATCTCTTCCTCTTGTGTCTTATTGACTTCCTGTGTTTTATGGCGTGTTTATTGCTGCTACTCATGTTGCATTTTTTATTTTTTATTTTTTTTTAAATGTATTTATATTTTTCATTTGTATTACTGTCCTGCACTTTCTACTGTGATACCCAAATTTCCCTTCTGGGATTAATAAAGTACATCTTATTTTATCTTTAGTACGCCTTCTTGGTGACGTCTGTGGTGCAGTTTGCCGGTGGGGTCGTGGTGTTCTTCGGTCTCCTGACCTCCCCAAAAGAAGTCGGTAAGAACCATGCTAAATGCTACCCAGAGCTAATTACACTTAGCCACTGTAGCTAAATACACGTATAGCTACTGTAGCTAATTACACAGTTACTGTAGCTAATACCTAATTAAACGTAAACTACTGTAACTCACAGCACATAGTTACTAAGCTACTGTAGCGCATAGCTAATTAAATTTACAGCGCATAACTATCACGTACAGCTAATATAGTTAATAGCTAACCGTGTGTGTGCGTGTGTGTTCAGGGCTGTGTCTAGAGTCGGAGACAGGTCTGGGGCCCATAGTGGAAAGGGACTCTGAGAGCCAGCGGCCCCTGATGAGTGATGAAGAGGATGATGAAGGGCGTGATGGAGGCTACTACTCTGTGGAGCAGCCAGCAGTGCCGCAGGAAGAGCCACCCCAGCCAATCAGCTTCCTCCAGGCCTTCCTCCTGCCTGGCGTGCTGCCCGTAAGCTAGCACTGCTCCGTCTCTAGCCTACTGTTAGCATTGGCTAACTAGTTAGTTAGCTAGCACTGCCTTGTGACCTGCGATGCAATACCTGGCTTCTCTTGCCGTTAGCCTTAGCTAACTAGTTGGCCGACTAGCTAGTTAGCTACAGATAGATAATTGGCTAACTAGCTGTTGTAATTGGCTAAAGAGCTGTTGTTGCGCTGTCTTGCTATGTGTTGCAGTATTCCCTGGCCATGCCTGCTGTCAGAATTAAGTAAAATAGCTAACTAGCTGTTGTTGTAACTAGATAGCTAACTAACTGTTGTTGACTCTATCTCAGTACTCCCTGGCCTATGCCTGCCTCAAGCTGGTGAACTACTCCTTCTTCTTCTGGCTCCCCTTCTACCTCAGTAATAACTACGGCTGGAAGGAGGCACAGGCCGACCGCCTGTCCATCTGGTACGACGTGGGAGGCATCATCGGTGAGTTGACACTAGTTAGCATCTCCACTAGCACCTCTGTTAGCTAGCATCTACTGTATGTTACATCCTACAGAGAATGACGGAGAAACTGATGTTTTTGGTGTTTTAAATATAGACTGAATTAAAACTGAGTGAAATAAAATCAATAACAGCTGATAATGGCCTGTCTGTTGGTCTTGTCTGTTTGTGTGGTTGCCTGTCTCTCACTTGCTGTGTCTGTCTGGCTGCCTGTCTCTGTCTCTCTGTCTGTCGGTCTACCTGTCCGTCGGTCGGTCTGTCTCTGTGTCTATTTGTCTGTCTATCAGGAGGCACAGTGCAGGGTCTTGTTTCAGACTTCCTAGGGAAGAGGGCTCCAGTGTTGGCTCTCAGTCTCCTTTTGGCCATGGGAGCCCTGGTGGGCTACAGCCGTAAGTACCTTTAACCCTATCCTTACCCTAGCCCTACTAACTCTACCCCACCTAACCCAAAACCACACCCTCTTCTAAAGAATGGTAATGATGAAAATAACCACAGAAGTAATCTTGATATAATTTTAATATATTAGTCAAACTATAATTCTAATGGGCAAATAATGGGATGAACGATTGAGAGACGAGTGCGACAATCAATTTCAGAAGAGGAGGAAGCGGCACAGGCATAGATTCGGCATAAATGTAATTCTTCATGAATTTAGCTTAATACTGCTGTTACTCACATTCAAAAATCTGCTTTAAAAAATCTGCTTTCCTCGTCGGTTTTGATGTGACCAGGGCCTCTCAGAGTAGGAAATCAGTCCTAAGTGGCCAAAAATTCAGAGTTCTGTCATTTTGGTTCTACTCCTACTTCTAGGAGTAAAAGCAAGTTATCAACATTCCTATGTCCCAAGATCACTCATAAATCAGAGCCGAGTTAGGAGTGCTGAAGAGGACTCCTATCAGTTGTCAGAAGATGGCTGCGTTGAGTCGCGTAGACATTTGACAAACATTTGACAATGCAGAATTGATTAAGAGATACCGACTAGATTGTGATGGAATAATGTATGAAACCAATCAACAAAGCAATTAATCCATCTACCATATGATTGTGTGCCCTATCAGTAGGGTTTGGTACCGAAACCCGGTACCACTATGGCACCGGTTCCTTTAGGACCGCTACCTACCGGACCAAATTGCAATGCAGATTTCGGTGCCTCATTTCAGTGCCATGCTAGAGCTGCCGATATCCACCCTCCGGTCCTGCGAAACCGCCACCTGCGCCTTCACTAACATTATGGTTTGGGGCACGCCACTTGAAACCCGCTTTCCTCTCCCCCTTGCGACACGCCTTCTAAGGTCGTTTTCCCATTTGAATTTGGAAGATTTGTGGTGAAGTTGCTACTTTGTTGCATTTTTAATTAGGGGGCCAAGCACTAAAAGTGCGAGGCACCCTATTGTAATTGATGGTTTTATTATTAGGGGGCCAAGCACTAAAAGTGCGAGGCACCCTATTGTAATTGATGGTTTTATTAGGGGGCCAAGCACTGAAAGTGCAAGGCACCCTATTGTAATTGGTGGCTTTCTTATTATTATTTTCCTTAGTCTGCAATGGAAGTCTATGGCAGCACCTATAACCGACTGGTCGTTTTTTACGAAACTTTGCAGAATGGTAGAGGGTCATGCTAAGAGGCTATGGAACGAATTCTACATTGATAGGCCAAAAGGTGGCGCTATAGCAACCGATTGAACACGCAAACTTTGAAAAGGCATATCTCATGCCCCGTTTGGCCTAGAGTCATGAAACTTTGCACACATATGCCACTCCTCACAAGGAACAAATTTGCCTCAAGAACCCATAACTTCCGGTTACTTAGAAGGGCGTGCCTAGTCGCCACTGGAGAAAGATGAAGCTGATTGGCCACAGGGTGGCGCTATAACAAGGTAAAAGGCTTGAAAGTGGCTACATTTCAAACAGGCATATCTCATGCCACATTTGCACTTAAATGCTATGGCTTATTGTGCAAACTGTGCTCGTGGCTTGGCCCCCGGCATTGCTGCTTGCAGCTATATTTTGGTTTGGTTTGCGTTCACACAGGACTTTGTCAAGCGAACCAAACAATGTAAACACGTCACGCTGTTGAACACTTCCTTGTTGGAGAATAATAATGGAGCACAAATTAAAAATAAGAAAGAAAGCGAACAGTATGAGCGCCTGATGAGAGAGTGCGTTATTGAGTACATGATTGCACCACGTCTGAGCGTGACTGATTTTAATCTAGGAAATGTTTATTCTTTCCAGTTTAAGGTTCGATTTCTATAGTTGGGTCGAATCAATCAACTATCGGTCAAAACACCTCAAGTGTGAAAGCATCCTAACTTTTGGTCAAGAGCCAAACGGCAGCAGCGCTTGTCAATGTCACATTATGGTCGATTAGCCAATCAGATAAAAGAGGTGGGTATTTCTTGCATCCCTAATAACACTAATACATAATACACTTATAAAGCATGCATTAATTGCACTTTGAATGTAATCTTCATGTAATTAAAACATAAGTAGAGCGAGGGAGAGAGAAAAAGAGGACAATGCGGACAGGTCATGTGGGGCTTCCACACATGATGGCCACATGATGGATTAAAAGTAACTTAAGGCATGCACTATTGAAACAAAATAAACATGGAATCAAACACTTGATCACTATCAATATATGTAGCTGAGGAATAAACATCAAAATTAAAAATTCATTAAAAAACGAAATTAACACATAAGTAGAGTAGAGGGCGATAAAGTGAGAGGGAGAAAGGGTGTGTGTGAGGGGCTCTTCACATGTTTTTCTTAGGATAGACACAGGACCCCCACTCTAGCTGGGGGACACAGGTCAGTGACAGAGAAAGAAAGGGGCCTGTATAGACAATATAGAAAGATTAGCGTTTCTTGAATACGATCCCATGAAACACTCTAGGCATGTTCCATACATGTCCTTTTCTTGTTTTTTTTTATTTTAGTCCAAAATGTTGTTGATCATCCTCGTGAGGATGACTCTTGCATTTGTATGTGGGAGAGTGTGCATCTCGGGAATGCATGGAAGAGGGGCCTGGAAGATTACCCTTTCCCAAATGGTTAAACTTATCAGGTGGTAAAAAATGTCTTGAATGCGTCTTGCCATTTACTATTGGGGTCCATTTGGTCAGTGTAGTGAACAAAGTTAATCTTATGGACGGCAGGATGTTGGGTGAGGGTATGTTGTGTGTTAGGTGGGATAAATCACTTATCAGGCCCAGATGAGTCAATGACCCTGGACCAAAGTGTAATCCAAAGCAGCACAGGTACAGCTACAAATGTATCTATTTTCTTCTGTTTCTTATTATTCTTATAAGTTTTGTATTTATTCTTGTTGATTGAATGATTCTTCACTTGAACTGTTGCATTGTTTGTATATATTGCTTGATTTCAGCAATAAAGTTAATGCTGAAAAATCGACAGTCATCTTTAGAACTTTGCTGACAACTTGTGTATGAGTTAACGTTTGAATATATTAAGAATGCACTACAGTAGGCTATAAGAGGGTGCAGATTGTTGACAAATGTGCAAGGGACACGAAATATGCAAAGCTCTTGAAAAGGTACTGTTCTGTAAAGTTGTTTGCCATTAAGTATTTTCGCAGGTAGAATAGAACAACAGAGGTATACATAGTTTCTTTGAGTGATGTTGTTACTTACAGGAACAGCTTTACAAAAGTAAAGGAAAAATATTTGGAATTTACCCTATAAGTATTAATTGACGAATAGAATAAGGGAAGTCTCATTTAAAATTATACACAGATATTACCCAGCATATCATTATCTTGTCAAGCTTAAAAAGTTGATTCTGTGATGTACTCACAGAAACACTTATTTTGGAACTGTACCCATACCAAAAGGCTATGGAAGGACTTAAGTAGATTTATTATTGATAATATTGACTCTAAAAATCTAAGAATATTATATTATTAACCTAATCATTCTTTTAGCAACATTTTATATCCACAAATCCAAATGTAAATAGCGGCCCTCATGTGCGTGTACCATCGAAACACTGGTAGTTGCACGGTAGTAGCACTCTTGCACGTTTTAGCCCTTGCACGAGTGGGTGCACACGCTGGCATAGACCTCCCTGGGGAGGCTGAGGAGTGTGATTCCCTGTTGAACACAGCCTCCGGTTATCCTTCTTGAAAATGGGAACCACCACCCAAGTCTGCCAATCCAAAGGCACTGTACCAGAGGTCCATGCGTGTCAGCCAAGACAGCCCAACAAACTCCAGAGATTTCAGCAATTCTGGGAGGATCTCATCCACCCCAGGCGCCTTGCCACTGTGGAGCATCCTCACCAAGGATGGGGTCCAAACCCCCCAGGTGCTACCACCCCAGCCCCCTGGAGGGAGACTGCAATTTAAACGGGAAATATCTACTATGGTACAGGTTTTTTAAATAACATTTCATAGCACTAGGCTTGACATAAGCTTTTATAAAAAATGCATGTGTGCTGCACTGCGTAAGATAATTGTTTCGATTGAAAGTGGTGCTTTTGACTATTTGAAACTGCAACATAAGTTTCGGTGTACCCCAAGGGTCGGTCCTTGATCCACTGCTTCCTCTTGTCGACATTATTCACAGCTACGGAATTAACTTTCACTGTTATGCTGATGGCACTCAACTCTACATTCCTATTGAATCTCCTCCCAGATCCAGAAGGTTGGATCCTGCCTGACTGCAATTAAAAGACTACTTGCAGCTTAACACAGGGAAAACGGAGCTGATAATCATCGGCCCAAAGCAACAACAAACACAATTTGAAGACGTCATGTTTTGACGGCTAAAGCTCCTATGTCAAAAATCTCGGTGTCCTGCTCAACCCTTAGGAACATTGCTAGAATCAGACCAATGCTATCTGCAGCTGATGCAGAGACGCTCATCCACGCATTCATATCGTCTAGACTAGATTACTGTAATGCACTGTTCTCTGGTTTACCGAACTCTGCTACGAAAAGCCTCCAGCTTGTGCAAAACGACGCTGCTAGACTCCTAACTAGAACAAGGAAGTTCAACCACATTACTCCCATTCTCTCTTCCCTCCACTGGCTTCCAATTAATGCCAGGTCGGATTTTAAGGGGCTACTACTTGTCTACAAAATCATACACGGATCAGCACCATCCTACCTGAAGGACCTTGTTATTCCCTATTGTCCTTCATGGCCCCTCTGGTCTTCAGGAGCTGGCCTTCTGTCAATTCCAAAAGTTAAAAAGAAATCAGCAGGTAGCAGAGCGTTCTCTTATCGAGCCCCTCGATAAGATAGTCATGGTTGACTGGATAGTCAACCATGACTATCCAGTCATGGTCGCAGCAACACAATGGCCTCACCACCTGATGGCTACCAGCTTGCCCACCAGCCAGCACTTCATCACCATGGATAATACTACTTGTTAATTTCTTGAATTATACTTAAAATGTAATGCTTGTATTACTATGTATGTCAATTATGGCACCCATTGCACTCCTAACCATCCCTGGAAGGCGGGATCCCCTACACCAGGGGTCGGCAACCTAAGGCACGCGGCAGCTTAACCAATGGCACGCGAGCAATAAGTGCGCAAGAGTGTTTTTTTTTTTTTAAGTTCCCTCTCATCCGCATGCGTCGAATTCCCTGCCCTACACTGTGTTCCTTCTCAAGATTTCTTCCATGATAATTAAGGGAGTTTATTTTTTCTTGCCCTCTCCTGGCTTGGGTTAGGGGGTGTCATAAATATTTGGCTTGTAAAGCCCTTTGAGACTGTAACTGTGATTAAGGGCTATACAAATACAATTGACTTGTCTTGATTTGAACAACATTAACTATATTTTAATAAATCCCAGTAACCACAATAACAAAAATAACAATTTTAGGCCTATTTCTAGGCATAAATCCATAACAACCGGATTGATGATGGCTCTTTTTCCTTTTATCTTTGGCGTTTGGGCTTAGGCCTGAAGCTATTTTGCAATAGAACAAAATGTACTTTCAAAATGTTTTAGGAACATATATAAAAAATAAAGGACATCGCCGTCAAGATGAGAACAGCCCTATCCTACCCCTAAAACACACGTGCATCGCGCGTCGCCCATCTATAAAGATTTTGTTCCACAACACATTGTTTACAACACGTAGCCATGGCAGACGCTCATGTTTACTCAAATGTCCATATTTGTATGAAAACCAAAGCATAAAAATGAAGGCCAGAATCACAATATGCTGTAGTTATTCTATTGTTGTCCGTAATCGGGAAAGCAGATTTTTTCCCTTCTTCTTTCCTCCTTCCTTCTCCCCAGACTCTCCTGATGACCAGGTGGTGAATGCGGCGCTGCTTGCTATGACCGGCTTCTTCATCGGCGGCCCATCTAACATGATCAGCTCGGCCATCTCAGCTGACCTGGGCCGTCAGGATGCCCTGCGAGGGAGCCAGGAGGCGCTGGCCACCGTCACCGGTATCGTGGACGGTACCGGGAGCATCGGTGCCGCTGGGGGACAGGTAACCACTGGCAACAGGCTGGTAACCACCAGCAACAGGCTAGTAACTACTGGTAACTACTAGCAATAGGCTGGTAACCGCTATTAACAGGCCAGATAACTGCTGGCAACAAGCTGGTAACAACTACTAACAGGCTGGTAACCGCCAGAAACAGACTGGTAACACTGCTAGCAACAGGCTGGTAACCGCTAGCAATGGGCTGACCATCATTCCCTGTTTTTTAGTACCTGGTGTCCCTGATAGAGAGCAGTCTGGGCTGGATGTGTGTCTTCTACTTCTTCATCATCATGGTAACTACTATTAACTACCATTTACCTTTATTTAATGTAAAATAAATAATGTATATATATTATAGCATGCTAGATGTATACTATGACATTTTTAATAGCTTGGTTATGTCTGGTATCCTATTTATAAAGCTATTTAATAACCTGGTGGTGTTGTGTGTTCCCCACAGACAGGAGGCAGCATCCTGTTCATCACGCCCCTGATCTACAGGGAGCTGCGGTCTATGTTGAGAGACCTGCGGGGTCTCAACCAGCAGCTCTGAGCAGCACGCTAACCACTGGCCTTATCTTTGGAACAAGCCCTGGCTCTCTAGCCCTGGTCCTATAGTTTACCTTCCAGTTGAGTGTGATACTTGAGCCTGATTCGAACAGGCTCTGTTTGGGCAGTCAATCAGCCCAGAGTTAAAGGGACAGTTTGCCCATTTAACACATTGAGCCTACCGTTGCGGTAGTCCGAAATAGGTTTTTAGTAATGTCGTTAACTTTTCATTATAATCTTTGCAATTGGATTTAATTTACAATAGGTGCCACCAATTATGTGTTTTGCACATCACTTTGCTACATCGTTGGTTGGCGGAAGGTGCGTTTTGACTATAAACACATGCGTTGAGAGTTCGCCCCCCCGAGCCGAGGCTTTGTTTCTACACTGCCTGCGAACTAGAGTGTGTGTGTGTGTGTGTGTGTTTCAAATTGGAAAAAACTGTAGTCAAAATACTTATACATACAATACATAGCAAAGTGATACAAGCCTCATTGGTGGCACCCATTGTAAATTAAATCTAATTACACAGATTATATTGGAAAGTTAAACTACATTATTTCAAAACTCTTTCCCAACGGTACCTCTAAGTCTGTTGGGCTTTTTTTTAGGGACTGTACCCGTTTTGCCAACGGGGCCAAACTGTAGATCCAGAATGTACTATTGTGAATATTTTAAAGGAAGTCAAGAATTTTAAAAAAGTAATTTTTTTATTCTATCGTTACCATTTTTAAATTAGATTTTACTTGAGTGATGTTGAGTGGCCTTTTGGTGTAGCCACCTCCTCGTTGTGGAGGTGATAACTTGAAGATTGTACATTTTATGACCCTTATAAGTAAGACTTAATCACAATAACATCCACATGGTGCCATCGGTGCTTGATGTGTCTAGCTGTGCTCATCCATTTGCTTAGAGTTCACTGATCAGACAGAACAGCAGGGGGGGTCAAGGGTCACTGTAGAGAATTCATTCAAACTGCTCCAGGAATCAATGCAACTAGTACTGCTCGTACAAGAATTTATTCAGTTTCAACTTTTTTTTATGGACTTTACAAACAGCCCAAGCTAATTTGAAAAGAGCATCTATTTTGCCAACAGATGTGATGACAAGCCAAATCTAACTTAAAGTTACATCACAAGTGTATATATTTGAATTATATATATTTGCTTAGTAAATGAGGGGTACATATAATGTTCCTCACTGTAAAATATAATTCACAGAACACACAAACAAAAACTGACACTTTTCCAAAGTGCACTAAACAACAAACACTTTACTGTCTTGAATGCATTACTGTTGCCTCTTGGCACAGACACCTGGTGATCTACCTGTTCTGGTGTATTTAAAAGGATATCTCAGATGAACACATTCCTGTAAAACTAACATGTAAAATAGGTGCCATTCATTCCATCAGGAGGGAAAAGGATTAAGGGGGAATTGTTTTCATGTAAATTATGTAGAAAGGTGTGGCGATGTGGGCGTGGCTTGATATTCATGAGGTGCATCAGCCAATCTTCCCAGGCAGAGTAATACAGAATGTTGTAGAGCTGGTATCCAGGGTGAGGGAATGACGGCACCCGTCTCTTGTGATGTGAGTGAAAATGTGTATACTTCATTTTTTTTGAATGTATGGCCACGTTGAACTCTGTAAATATTTAAATTTTGTCTTTTTATTTATGTTTACTGTGTTTTTATATCCAATTCCAGTTTAGAATTAAAGTGATTCCTGTTCAGAATTGAAGCAAAATAATGTCCTTTGACTTATTGGCTAAAATGTAGGCAGGTCTTAAGATTTTGACAAATTATAGTAGTTTATCAACACACTTGGATGATAAAACGGCCGTAGTACTAGGATTACTAAACCCCAGAATAACATTACAGGGTGCAGTAGGTCGAAGCCTTAATTCCAAAAAGTTAAAGAAAATATCAGCTTGGTAAAATATAGAAAGACAATTTTGCATGTATCCTTTACTAGAGAAGATGTCAATATATTTATTATAATATCCTGAAAAACATGAATTCAACAATACAAGGCAACAGACAGTGTACCAACAAACCAGTTAAGAAATCTTTTTATACATACAAATATCTGGTAGTATTCTGCTTCCATACAATTACACATTTAGAAAAAACACATACGCCAGTATAAAATTACCATATACAATTATGACAATTTATGCTGAGGTTATCTTTACATGCAAATACAAGAGAAGGAATATTGTGATATCATGATATAACTGACATGTGGGGAAAATATTTTTCTTTGGCACAGTGGGAATTCAGACTGAAACTAACTTGAGCAGTTTAATTTAAAATGTCTGTCAAATGTAATTTGAATATTACCACACAACCTGTTATGAATGGCCTACATACTTCACTGCAAACAGGTTGAACCTTTTCTTGGGCACTTGCGAAATAAATAAGTAGGTTGTATTTTAACTTAATTCAAAACAAGTCAGTTGTATTTTATAATTTCTCACAACCAGAAAACAAAATGTAAGAATTCTAGTGCAAAGAAGTAAAAATACAAATCAGTTAGTCAAAACAAAAATGGGCATTTTGTAATAATTTCCCAGAAGTTATACAATCAAAATAAATTCCATCCCAGTTCAAGTCCACCTTGAACTCAAGTAAAGAAGTCTCCCAAAAAGAGGCTCAGGAATTAAAATTAAAATTTAGAAAACATAAGCATTAAGACACTTAAACCGAAGAGTATTATTTGAAGTATGTTTTAAACAAATTACTTGCAGCATGTTATGTGCATTAAGTCTTAATTCAGAGTTGCTGGGTGATGTGAGATACTTTTTTAAATGTTTACTGCATGTCACTGCTGGCAGGAAAATCCCTTTGAGAGAACCCTTGACACATTGGCCTACTTAGTTAGAGCATTTCTAAATTAAGTCCTGGATCTCTTTCTCTTGTGTTTCCTTTAAGCAAAGCCGAGCCCCTGAATCTAGACATCCACCATAAGATCCCCGTTTGAGTTCCACCCTCCCACATCTCTACCCAAACATAACTGCTGGGCTGGTTTAGCGTTTTGTTTTTTGTCAGATTTGATATATATTTTTGTTCATTAATGAGGTAGGATTTGATCCACATTATGGCTTATACAAAATGGAAATGTAATTATGTGGACTTGAGGAGAAGCTCAGGCATACGCGTGTTACTGCTGTTTAAAGCAGTCACTAGTCAAAATGACAGTATTAGTGTCATAGTGTCAGAACAAAGGAAACTAAACAGATTTCTCAGGTGTCTGAGAATTCGGCCCATATTTGTCAGTCAAACAGCAGCTAAATGATTTGCTAAAATGGCCAAGCAATTCCTCTTTGGTTAAACTCCCACAGCTGCCTTCGTTAACGGTTAAATTACATGTGAAAACCCTAACACCATACACACAAACATCACTCACACCAAGCAAATATGTTCAGGACAGACACAAAATGAACACATACTTCATATAAAATGGTCGCACAAATAACTCGAAGCAGAGTTAATCTGAGCTACATCTCGGCCATAGTTTCCAACTCTTTATTTATATATATATATATATATATATATATATATATATATATATATATAAACCCA
>OMKN01022224.1:7115-17573 GCA_900302345.1 Melanonus zugmayeri
TCATGCCTAAGGTGGGAAAAAGTATTTTCTCAGAGGTTCAAATAGTCCTTCATCAGATGCAATGTTCAAAAACACAATTATCTGTGGTATTTTTTTCAGTACCCAGAGAACCCAATGTGCACCGAATTCAGAGAATCACCCATATGTGTCCCGTATTCAGCCTCTGGAAATATGGTCACCCTACGAATATTGATAATCTGAGTGCATCTAGCAGCACTAATGGTTTGGTAATACAGTTCACAAAGACATAACCAGGCTCCCTCGTACATAAAATAAAAGTAAAAAGAAAGTAAAAATGATAAAATACAAAAAAACGAAAAAAATAGTTCCTGACTGAACGTATTCCTGCTGCACAGCGCGTGAAGTTTGCATAAAGTTCACTGGAGACGAATCCATCTGAAGCCCCCTCGTTGTCGCTCTGAAGGGTTAGGGTTAGGGACCCACGACCACAGATATTGCCATGACTGGTGATCTTTCGTCTGGGACAGCCCAAAATCGCATTGTGTAGGAGGCATGACAATGAATGGGAAGCATTGAAATGACGGATGCTGTGGATTCCCACCTTTAGGCTTCATAATGGTTGTGTGTAAACCAATGGGTGACGTCACCATTTCCTTTACAGTCTATGGTTATTTATGCAAATGAGGGGTGACATCTAAATACATGTCGGCTTGTTTATGCAACCAATACATGATACGCCGATAGATTTAGTGCCACATAATTAGTGTCGCCCTATTCCCTGCCTCTTGTTCCATAAATAGTGTACTATATAGTGTTTACTATGTAGGGAATGAGGGAACAAATGAACCTATTCGCACACGGCACATTTTGCAAAAGGGATACATTTCCTGGACATGTCCAAGACTTAGAAAATAATCACTTTATTTGATCACATTTGATCTGATTTTCCAGACAGTAAGAAGCTATGGTAAATTCCTCAAACAAATGAAATGTTCCGCAAAGAAAAATGTCAGTCAGATGCAAATAACATTAGCTGAAATTGGATGCTCTGGTTATTACATAAGGGTTAACATAGAATCGCACAGAGTGACCAACAAGTCATGCAGACGTGAGTGAGTCGACTTTTACCCCCCCACCCCCGCCATCAGTTACCATGGGGTGGGTCCTTAGTGGAGGTTATAACCTCAGTCCCAGGTGTGCTCATCTCACGAGAGAATGCCTGGAATGGGGTGCTTTGAATGTGGGCGGGATATCGGTTCATAAAATAAGAGTCCACATTTCTTCTCCTTGTCGTTGATGTTGTTCTTCTCATCTGTATTTGTTTCATCTGCGACTGTTAACTGACGTACACAGCTCACAGAAATTAAGTCAGAAATCGCACTTTGGTAGTAGGAGGGACCAGAGCTGACCGGAAGCCATCCAATTATAATCAGCACCCTCTCCTGGTCTATCAATTACCCATCAGCAAGTTTCACTGTATTCCAAGGAGCAATGCTGAAGTGATAAAAAAAGTAATCTTTGCAGATGACAAATGCTGTGTTACGTCAATTCTTAACTTACATTTAATATGGTTTACCAAGGTAGGCTGTCCTATTCCACTGAAAAGTTAACATGTTATTCTTATATAGGTTTTTCTGTTAGGTGCTCTCTGGATGTTTTCACAGTTTTTTGTTAAAAGAACACAACAAACTTTTACCATAATAGGAGGATTCCGGAAACATACTCCTCAGTGTACGTAATTAAAGGGATACGCCAAGAAATCTGTAAATTGGCGTTTGCCTACCCAGATTTAGATAAGTTGTTTAATTCCAAATACATCATTGTGCATCCAGAAGGGGAGTTCGCTGGGATAGCATTTGCTTTCCGTTAGCCGCTTCCATTGACTTGCAGAGTTACAGTAGCCTAGCTCCTGTTCATGTGAGGGGAATACACTTTTAATTACTTTCCAAAGATTTCCAATGTGTTCCAAAAATGTTATTCAAAATGAGTGCCTGTAACAACACAAGATTGTAGTTTGTTTACAAACACACAGATAATTTGTCACTATTTTCAGCGCTGTGATTATTAGGAAACCTGTGATGCGCCGCTGGTGCAATTATATTATCAGCTGATTCTGGCTGGGTAGTATAGTGGAGGGTAACTTAGTATTTTCAATTATCTGTGTTTGTAGACAAACTACAATCTTATTGTGTTGTTACTGGCACTCGTTTTGAATAAGCGACTATTCGGAAAACATTGGAAATCTTTGGAAAGTAATTAAAAGTGTATTCCCCTCACATGAACAGAAGCTAGGCTACTGTAACTGCAAGTCAATGGAAGCGGCTAATGGCAAGCAAATGCTATCCCAGCGAACTCCCCTTCTGGACACACAATGATGAATTTGGAATTAAACAACAATCTGGGTAAGACAGGCAAACGCCAATTTACAGATATCTCGGCGTATCCCTTTAATGAACACAATCAATATAGTAGGTCAAATACATATTGGTATTAGAGATGCGCGGATTGAGTAATTGGCCCGCGCGACCCGAAGTGTAGGCGGTTGCGGATTGGATTTTTTTTTCTGTATTTATAATATGTGGGTCATTTGCAGGCAGGTTAGTTAAAATCTTATAAGCTTAATAGCTTATTATGCTATAAAGTCAAACATTGACTATGCATTTTGTTTGGTTCATTAATCCAAATTCATTAGGCCTAACGAGGCTTAATGAATTTGGATGTGCATGCTGAGAAGGTTGGCAAAAAGTTAGGCAAATTCTCAGATCAAATTATGGTTGTCCACAAATCTCCTTCATATGAAACAAAATTATTAATAACAAAGCAATTATAGTTTTCAGCAGGACACACAATGCAGCAATGCACAAACCTATGGCCTCAACTTGCTCTGCCATCTCAACTAATAATAGGCTAGACCAATAGCCTAATATTAGTCTAATAGGCATATTTTACTAATTTCATGACTTTCGTTTAATATTTTGAAGAAAAGGCTTAGTTTAGACTATGGTGAAAAACTACGTTTGTTTTAGCCTTTGAAAAATGGTAAATGGCCAGTGGGTTTGGGAAGCGAATATGTGTAATTTTCTTGTGCTTACAAACGCCGATTTGAATAGTGGTTGAACAGCAATATGCGGAATCGGGTGAGAAAATACCTTCACTAATGCATATTTAGTGTCGACTTTGTTGTCCTAGTATACCATTACTCCTTTTTTTAAACGCTCAGTTTAGTGAGTTAACAGCAGCAACAGCGTCGATTACATTTTATATGTTAGTATAGACCACAAAAAATATCTGTTCACATGTCCAGCGGTTTTGAGGACGATGACTTCATCTTTTGCCTCAAACCCGTCTGAGGACTTTGTCCACGTTTGGAACCCATGGGCAGCCCGGCGTTTTGCTTTTAAAACACAGGTTCTAGCGTCTACACTCTAATCTCCTCCTCCTCGGTGCAGGTTCGCGGCGTTGTCCGGCTGCTGGAGAACGACGCCGTGGTTCTGAGGCAACGCGGCGGTGGCGAGGCAGCATCCTGGTGACTGAAGGACCCACCCCCATAGTGGCGGGACAGCACGCTGGATGCCCGCTGGAAACGCTCCGCCCCTATGCCCGGCTCTGCCTCCTGAGGGGAGCGGCAGGACGCGTCTGGCGGCATTCTTGCGGAATCGCCGCAGCTGCCCACCACAGTCACCACCGCTCGCTCAGTCCAATTAGAGGCCCGGGAGCTCCCTCTGGTGGAGGTGGTGGTGTGGGAGCTGGCAGGGCTCTCCAGCGCCATCTGCAGTATGGAGGAGGAGCGGTCATCCTCCTCTTCCTCCTCCTCTTCCTCCTCTTCCCCCTGTCCCTCAGCCTCCACGCTGCCACCCAGCAAGCCACTGGGGCTGTCAATCAAACTCAAGACCTCGCTCATGAGGGAGGGGCCGAGGTCAAAGGTGAAGTCAGTGAAGTCGGTCAAGGAGTCAGAGCGTGTGGGTGTGGCACCGCCGCTGTTCACTAATGAGCCCTTCCGGATGTTTCCCTCTGGAAACCCTCTGTCCAGTCTGGAGAGACGGGGGAGAGTGACATAGCTGGACTGTAGACCTGAGAGAGAGGCAGAGAGAAGAGAGAGGGGGAGAGAGAGGGGGTGAGAGAGAGAGAGAGAGGGAGGGGAGTGAGAGAGAGAAGAGAGAGGGAGACAGAGATAGAGACAAAGAAAGAAAGAGACAGGAGAGGAAGTTAGATATTTATAGTTTATATGGCATTACATGCCATATAAACTAAATGATTGTGGGCCTCCAATTTTGTCACTGGCTCTAATTGTACAACAGTAACCATAAGCAACATGCAGTGTGTATAATCTCTGTGTATAAGGGCTGTGGCAGCAGGCTACAAGCTGCCACAGCCCTTCTCAAACCCACACACATTCCGCGGTACCATGCCGTCACTGCGCTTTTTTCATAATCTAAATCTGGCCTGAAAAGAGCAGTTACACAGTAGGAAAGCCACCGCCAAATACATAGTTTAAACAAGGGGTGTCAGACTCATATTAGATAGTGGGCTGGATTGGTTCAAATGAGACCTCATGGTGGCCGGATTATTTTTTAACATCAATATGACTCAAAACATGGATATTTAGGCTATTTGCTGATTTATTATTTCAAATAAGTGGCCTACATATACTTGTACCAATCAATGAGAAATTGCATGTTGGCACATAAAATTAACACAATGTAAAATTACAAAAAGTAGGTGTGACAGAAAGCATTTTCCAATTCTTGCAACATCTTAACAACAATGCATAATGAGTCATTCATTAATGAAATAATGGTGGTTATAAATAAAACTGGTTAACTATACTAAAACTATACTAAAAAGTAAACTATAAAGATGGTTCAGATGGCGTGGATAATCCAGCTGCCATGTGATTTAGAATCCAGAGGGATGGGGAAAAAAAGGAGAGAGAGAAGGGAGAGAGTTAGTCAGTGGTTCTGCCAATGCCTAGTGGCTGCAATATATGTGCAATTGAGAAGGCAAAATAAATGCTTACATTTTCACTTGGTGGTCAACACCTGACGCCTTTTGGCTTTTACCAGTCTGTAGATAACAATCTAATCTGGGACCAGTTTCTGGGCAGTTGCATTATGTCATTTAGATGGCCGTCAGCCGATTACGCAGTTTGGACTTGTTAATGTTCATCACCGAGAAAGCCTGCTCACATAGACATAGGCTGTCATCTTTATGTGTCAGGCACTGATAAAAGGATTCCAAACCAACAGACGCAAATGTACTGTTCAACGGTGCGCTACACCGCAGTTCATCAGCTCCATCTGGAGCTACAGGAGCTTCGCTGTTTACATTTGGCGGGTTACGTCTCGTATATGTGAAAGTGCGTAGGGTTACGTTGCGTATATGCGAAGGTGCGTCGCGTATAGTGAAGGTGCATAGGGTTCGGCCGGATTGAAAAGCGAAACCTGTTTAGAGCGCAGCATGTTGCGGTGCATGCTGGGGATTGTAGTGCAGTGCGTTGTGGGCAATATGGAAACGGTGTATAAATGGAAAATCTAAATAATCTCGTGGGCCGGCTACAATTGTGCCACGGGCCTAATGTGGCCCGCGGGCCTTGTGTTTGACACAATCCCATCAGAGCAATAGACAGTGAGTTTGCAGCAAAGTTAACAATTGTTTTGGCCATACACTGGCAACCACTGACATTTGAAAACATCCCCCAAACAATTTGAGGGCTAAAGAAGATTCCAACCATCATTATAAAAGAATGAGATGCGGTTCCATTTGTCGCACAGAAGAGACCAGAACCGGCGCTCGGACCTGCATCCAAGCTAGGTCTTAGACTTAGAGAGTTCCCTGCCCTTCCATGGATGTACACAGAAGCCCTCCTGTGAGCGTACATGGAAAGCCTAGGGCAGGGAAAGCAGCAGCAGCTTCTGGGGGCTCTCTTAGCAGTTGCTAACGTCAGCAGCCTGCCCGAGCAATCGTCAGTGTTAATTTAACAAGATACATTATCTGCTCCTGGTATCGGTATCGAAGTTGAAATTCGAGCATCATGACAACACTAACTCGTAGAACAGTGTTCCGCCGTAGTCAAGCTAGATGGGAGATGATGGCTAGATATGTGTCGGGTTCAGCTCTACGAGACGGCTAAACCTCGCATATACAGTCTCTAAACACACCAAAAACCACGATAAGTTCGGCCAGAGTCAAACTGAGGGACTGAGACACCATCTTTCTTCGAATGCTCATGCGTAAATCGGCAACGCATCCTGCCGCGGCTGCAGCATGGCGGAGGAACAAGAAGGTCTTGGAAAAATAAATAAAATTGGAATTGCTGAGGGAGCCGATGCAGAACCGGACTCCAGGGCCTTGAGCCCGGTGTCCATGTTTGAGAGCGATCGGAGCAGGAGAGAGAAGGATCTGCAGCTGGGAGGTCGAGGTTCTCACACAAGAAGGTAAATAGTTCGTCGTGAGACGCTCCAGCCGGAGCAGGGATGTTATTTTTAAAACAAGGCTTCCAGAAGCCTGGGCAGTGGCCAATCATTGATGCTGGGAGCATTTGGAAATGTACTTGCCAAACGAACGTCCGGCGGATTAAAGCTGCGTTTTGTTCTTGAATCGCTTCCTCTGCTTCGGAATGCTGGTGCCGGATTTCCCCAACGCAATCGACCTGCCATGGTTCTCCTCGAAAGCCGGGATCGACATGCCAGCAGCAGGCGAGTAGTGACTAAACAGCAGTAGTCAGGGGCGGCAGCAGGCGGAGGGCACTCGGGCAGGCGGCGGATCGGCGGCGGGCGGAGGGCAGTCGGGCGGGTAGCAGGGAGACAGCAAGCAGACAGGTAGTCGGGCAGGCAGATTCGGCAGCGGGAAGCAGGTAGATGTTGAAAGATAGGCAGGCAATGAGCAACCAGCACAGACCGGAAGCAAAAGGCAAATGGTTGGTAGGCAGGCAGAGCTCCCCTTTAAATAATGCGCCCTGTTTGAATAAGCCAATAGGAGCTAGGAGAAAGATCAGCTGACATGCTGGCATGACTCAGCACTATCCATGTTGACCTAGTTAGCCGAGCTGACTCCCTGGCCTGCCTGAACTAACGCAGAAAGCTTGATGCCTCTCGGAGTTACTCCTAGGAATTGCACTAAAAGTACTTTTATGACTAAAAGTCAGTATTTAATATTTATTCAACTGTATTCTAAATCTGAATTGTCTGACATGAATTGTTGAAGTCTACCATAATTAAAGTTCCCTTTAACATCTGACCTGTTTGGTTCTTGCTTATGCTTGAGAAGGTTTCTATTTCTTTCATTGCTTGATGGGCAGAGTGAGAGCACACCTATCTTCCCAGGTTCTGAGTCAGAAAGTGACTGTAGCCTACTTCAGGCCTATTCAATTAGCGGCCTGCAGACATTTTTCTATGACCCGCGCAAGAAGTCTAACAAAAAAAATAAATACTGTATAAAGTATAATACTGATACTGTTTTACTATTCATTTTGTTTTCTACATTTGTGGATATGGACTGAAACACCATGTCTCCTTGTTTTTTGACATGTAACATTTTGCACTTCTTTATCAAGCCTTGTAACCATAGATTCCCTACCTTTTTGTAGGCTATGGACTGGCTGCTGTCTGGTATTGATTAAAATGATACAATGAAAGTGAAAGAAAAGGGATGTGCGTGGCTAGTTTATTCCATGTAATAATTAATAGCTCAGGGAAATGTCTGGCCCCCGGGCACTTAGCTTTCTGACAATGTGGCCTCCTGAACAATATATATTGAATAGCCCTGGCCTACATGATTACCGCGTCATAGACTTGAAATGTCCTGTTTGTGTTGAAGTCTGTCGTGGTTGACTAATGGTGTATGTGACACAGGTGAGGTACAGGTACTTCATTAATGTACAGTATATTAAACAGCAATTAGTTTTTATCTAGGTGTACCAAGTAAACTGTCAAGTCTACATATAAATGGGTAGACAGGTTAACAAAAAATCATGATTAGACGTACATCCAAAGCTAGAGAGACATGCTACTGATATGGCACGTCTCCTCTCCATCCTCCACCGCATCCTGGCATCTTCTTTGATGGATTTGCCTCCTCAGTTGGGCAGCTTCAGCTTCTTTATAAAGTACATCAACGGCAAAAGTAATCCAGATCTGGTCCATTTGTATGCTTTTTGTTGAATTTTGTTTCTAATTTATTAATTCACCAACCTCCACAACAACAACAACAACAACCTCCCACAACCTTTTTCCCGCCACTGGTTTTTATATGTAGGCTACAGATCTTGGAAGACAATATATACATATTAATATTTTGCAATATACATAATCATTTTTAAAATGAGGGATCCGGCTTTTGATAGTGAAAGACGTCACTATTTTATGACCTAATCAACTGTAAGTCGAAAGTTTGAAGACATTTGTGCAGTTTTTCTAACAAAAAAAATCACTTCGACTTTAGATTGAAACTAAAATAACAAATTACGATATTATCTTCTATGAAACATCTTCTTTTCATCATTGTATTTGTCTACATGCATTTACAAATGATCCTAAACAGTTCTACTATATAGGCCTAAGGCTCTGAAATTCATTGATTGATGTTTTTATTTATGGTGTCAATCACGCCTGTTGTTACAAAATGTAAATGTTTGTGTCTGTGTTCCAAGCATGATTTTCCACTTTAATTTTCTTTACCCAACAAAAAGGACATCTAGGCCCTACTCTCTTAACACCGGTCGAAATCTAGTAGTGAGTACAGATTGTGTAGCCAGGAGTTACCACTGCTCTATTGTGACTGACCAGGCGCGTCTGGCTCTGGAGACTGAACTCTGCCCTCTAGTGGTGAGTACAGGTTGTGTAGCCAGGAGTTACCACTGCTCAATCACATTCTCATTATAGTGGTGCCTTTAAGTAAGGAAACCGTGATAAGGGCATCAGGGGTTGAGAGATTGAGCTTCACGTGCAGTAGTTATGTTTGAAGTTAAGTTTATAACTATATTTGCACTAATCAATGTAGTTATAGACAATGTAGGCCTAGAGTGTCTCACATTAGGGCTAACCTCAATAGAGAACCTATCTAGCCTCCCACAATAGGTGGCTCCAGAGACCCATAAAATAGTCAAGGAAATGAATCCACTCCCACAACATTATTTTCTGCAAAGAGTATAAAAGTATTCTATTTTTCTATTTGTATACATGCATACATGTACTGTGCTACAGTGCCATATATACATGCTAGCAGCCAAGTCAGGTCAACTCAATTTTATATGTATAGCCCTTAATCACAGTTACAGTCTTAAAGGGCTTTACAGACCATATATTTATGACACCCTATAACTCTAGCCCCCCAAAGGGCAAGGAAAAACTCCCTTAATTATTAAGGCGGTATTAAGGAAGAAACCTTGAGCAGAAACGCAGAGTGGGGGATCCCGCCTTCCAGGGATGGTTAGGAGTGCAATGGGTGCCATAATTGACATACAAAGTATTACAAACAAACATTTTAAGTACAATTAGTATTATCCATGGTGATGAGGTGCTGGCTGGTGAGCAAGCTGGTAGCTGTCAGGTGGCGAAGCCAGGCATCCAGTCATGGTCACAGCAACACACTAAGACAGAGATAGCATTATGGTTAGATGGGGCAGGGTGGACAAGGAACATGTAGGAAAAAACTTCTAGTCTAATACCTCAGCAGCAGGGGGAGGCTAGTGCTGGCTAACAGGTCGATTTAGCTGTAATGAGAGCTGAGGGACACTCCTAGGAGCCAAATGAGGGTTTTAAGTTTGGATTGGAAAATTTCAGCAGAGTCAGCTTCCCTGATTACAGGTGGCAGACTACTCCACAGATAGGGAGCTCAGTAAGAGAACGCTCTGTTTCCTGCTGATTTCTTTTTAGCAGCAGGTTGTCCTGGTCCTGGTCAGTCTGCAGGTGAAGGCCGTCAGACTCTCAGCTTTCAAAACAGTCTAAATATACACCCACCAGCTGCTGCTGCCTGCCACACTTTTAGTGTGTATGTGTGTGTGTATGTAGGCATGCATGATTTCCAAAGTGTGCAGCCTGCAACCCTTTTGCAAAAGGATTAGCAGGAGTCATATGTGGATAGTGAGCGAGGACCACAGTAAACACATTCTTTTTTTTTCTTTTCCCACAGCCAATGGCTAGTAGCCAATCTATAAAGCCATTGCATGGATTATTACATCAAGTATATCACAGAGCCTTCTGAAGAAATCTAATGATTTATGATGTCTTAATGAAGTCAATACACAAGACCATATACTTCTATTATTTTAGAGTTTATGTATATGTTTGGGAACATGCATACCATTGTGTGTGTGTGTGTGTGTGTGTGCGTGCGTGCGTGTGTGCATGTGTCTGTGTGCACGCGTGCGTGTGTCTGTGTGTGTGTGCATGCGTGCGTGTGTCTGTGTGTGTGTGTGTGTGTGTGTGTGTGTGTGCATGCGTGCGTGTGTGTCTGTGTGTGTAAGCTGAACAGTCAGCCCTATTCTCCATAACAATGTTT
>OMKN01022225.1:0-15741 GCA_900302345.1 Melanonus zugmayeri
CACTATTCATTGAACCACTGGCAGCATCCATTAGACAATCCAACCACATCACAGGCATCCAATCAAAATCACACCACCATAAAATTAGCTTATATGCCGACGACATTCTGTTATACCTCACAAACCCCTCATCATCACTCCCATCAGTCCATAATCTGATCAGCAACTACAGTCGGGTGTCTGGCTACTCCATCAACTGGACTAAATCCGAGATTCTGCCTATGGGCGGGTGGGATGCTGAGGCTGGGGACCCCTTCTTCAGTCATACAGTAAAATCCATCAAATACCTTGGAATACACATCTCCCCAAACCTAAATGATTTGTTCAAACTCAACCATACCCCCCTATTACAAGAAATAAAAGACACCCTAGAAAGATGGAATAAATTACCATTATCTTTAATTGGCCGTATCTCAACAGTTAAAATGAATATCCTTCCGAAAATAAATTACCTCTTTTCAATGATCACTGTCACCCCACCCCAGAGCTGGTTCTCCTCTCTCAATAGTACAGTTACCAAATTCTACTGGAAAAATAAAAAACCAAGAATTAAACTACTTACCCTACAAAACCATAAACAATACGGAGGACTTGGGGCTCCAAATTTCTATTTTTATTTTCTCTCACACCAACTACTGTATATCCGTCACTGGACAAATAACATCAACTCACCATGGCTAGAAATTGAAAATAACTTAGTTCAAGGATTAAACACTCAAAATCTCCCATTTATAGATAAATCCATAAAAACCCATCCAAATTACAAAAACAACAATTCCATCAACACCACTCTATCCGCCTGGTGGAAGTCAAATGAAATCCTCCATTACAGCCTCTCACCATCCTCTCATACCCCCCTATGGAACAATCCTATGTTTTTAATCAACAACAGAACCATTGCTTTTTCATCCTGGATTGAGAGAGGAGTAACCAGCCTGGGACAACTACTCAAAGATGGCCTGTTCGTGAACTTCGACCACATCAAAAGAGAACACAACATTCCGGATCACTGTTACTTCCAATTCATTCAGTTAAAAGAAACCATAAAGAAAAGCATCAATATCAGAGATTTTAATAACCACAGTCCCCCCCTACTCACTAAGCTCAGATCACTCAAACCCCAGAAAATATTATCTCAAGTATACAAGCTTCTAGCATTCAACGACACCACAATATCAATCCCAACAGACAAATGGACCACAGACCTAAACAACTTACCCACAGACACCAACTGGCTAAACATATGCAATAACACTTTTTCCATGACATGCAATTCCAAAACGCAACTAATACAATACAAAGTCCTTCACAGAACTCATATTACCACACACAAACTTTACCATATGGGCTTCAGCCAAAACAACACCTGTTCACTCTGTCCAACCTCAATAGATAATTACATCCACGCCCTCTGGCACTGCCTACCCATCCACAACTTCTGGTCGGAGGTCATGAACAGGCTATCTGAGATGCTCAGCCTCAGCATCCCCACAAGCCCAACCATAGCACTACTTGGAGACCTTTCTTCATTACATATACCCAAACAGCACACATCATTTGTATTAATATCATTAACCATCGCTAAGAAAACCATATTACTGAACTGGAAAGACAGAACAAAATTATCCATAACCAACTGGCTTAACCTTCTAACAGATCACTCAAACCTAGAAAAACTCACTGCTACTTTAAAAAATATTATCTATTTATTTACTCATTTATTTATTTATTTTCTGAAACATACATCAAATCACACACGCACACACACACACACACACATACACACACACATACCAACACAAGCGGACATGCACTTTTATTTTATTTCTATGTTGTTAGTTTTCATTGTATCTGTCAACATTATGTCATATATGTTAACTGTCTTCTTTGTCACACTGTATTTTGAAAAGTAAAATAAAGTTAAAAAAAAAAACACAGCTCAAACCCTAGTCTCTATTCTCAGTACTAATCCCCTTCATCTGAAAGCGGAAGACCCATAAAGTATACACACTTACACATATACTCCACCCATCCCCAAAGGACTTGACCTACGCAATCTGTGTGTGTGATGTCTGGGCTAGCAATTGTGTTGCTTCACTTTCCCCTCTCCTTGCATCTGCACAAGGTTCTGTCTAAACACCTCTAGATCTATGAGGAAATAACTTGGGCTTGCTGTAGCCCAGCCCTGCTGAGTCCATACGCGCCCTTTGTAAAGTTAGTTATGTAACCTTGGACTACATGTATCTTTGTTCAAATCAGTTTTGTTAAATGATCTCCTTCATTAATCTTGATGAAATTTAGTTTTGTAAGCTTTACCTCCTTCACTTCCGTTGATTGAAGGATACACAGTGATTTATTTTCCGCTGTAACACTGAAGTTTCCTCTATGGTGGTTTGTTGGAGGTTTCGGGAAGTTCTCTTCTGGGCGTCTATATTCTTACATGATTCATCTGGAAACTTCTCTTACCACTAATCTTGATATTGATTCTCTATGTGCGGTGAATTTGATTCGAAACTAAACATCATCTCATATCTTAGCCTGTATAACAATGCATTTACGAGCAGAACATAAAGTGATGAATATGAAAGGTAAAGTCACAATATCAGATGCGCCCCCCACCCCTTACTACATGCCTAAGTATATCTCTTCCTTTCCTTGACCTCCAGACTCTAAAGCCATCGTGGATGGGAACCTGAAGCTGATCCTGGGTCTGATCTGGACCTTGATCCTGCACTACTCCATCTCCATGCCCATGTGGGATGAGGAGGAGGAGGCTGACGACGGCAGGCAGAAGACCCCCAAGCAGAGGCTCCTGGGCTGGATCCAAAACAAGCTGCCTGAGCTGCCCATCACCAACTTCAGCAAAGACTGGCAGAGTGGCAGGGCCCTGGGGGCGTTGGTCGACAGCTGTGCTCCAGGTAATGATTTTAATTGAATTAAACATTTTAACCTTTATTTAACCAGGTAAAGTCTCATTGAGATTTAAACCCTCTTTTTTCAAGAGAGGCCTGTGATGGAAGCGGCATTAAAACATAGCCTACAACAAAAAACAAAAACGGACAGGAAATACACCCATAACCTCTTCCAGTCTGCTACAAATTAGATACAAAGGCATTGACCAATACTCTTGAGCTCCATATAGAGAGGGAGAGATGTTGTGTGTCTTTAATGATGTGTGATGTGGAATATGTTGATCTTGTTATGTGTACGAAAGTGAAATGTGTGTGAAATATGCACGTTATAGAGAGGATGTGCATGTGTTGTGTAATATTAAGCGTGATGAGATTGTGCTCAGGGTGTGTGTATACATAGATGTTTCAGAGACAGTGAATTGACGAGAGGTGAAAGGCGAAGGAGTAGATGGGTGGAGGGGAGAAGAAAACAACCTTTGAAGAAGGATTGTAGGGAAGGAAGGTGGTGGTGGGGGGGTGGTCAAGAGCCAGAATATCATTCAGCTATCACATTTTTTCTGAAATAAAATATGCATATTTAATGTATTATCAAGTCACTGATTGGAGTTAAAGGTGGTCAAGATTCTGCCCCAATTCCCCTAATAGTAAACGTGTTAAAAATGTACACTGTTTACCCAGCAACACTAAACAGCATTTCATTTCCTCATTAAACGCATTGAGAAGTCACCATTTCTATATTAAATCATTTTTACCTGTAAAGAAAATGAACCATGGCAAGTTACTTTCTAATTGCTTTCGAATAGACTACCTACACATTGGTGGAATTGTGTGACATTTGTGAGGACAGTATTTCTGAAAGTTGGTATTCTTTGTTTATATTTGTATCCATATTAAACCACGTTTCTTTCCTCTCAGGTCTTTGCCCTGACTGGGACCAGTGGGACCAGAGCAAGCCAGTAGACAACGCCCGCGAGGCCATGCAGCAAGCTGACGATTGGCTGGGGATCCCACAGGTAAATGGAACCCAGTTTAGACAAGTCCATTCAAGCCCTAGTATAGCAGCTTAGGCTTGCCTGACCTCTCCTAGATCTTTGAGAGTAATCTAGCATGTACATGTATACATTTTTCTAACAAACCACCAGCTTTTTTTTTTTCTTGATTACTCATTTCACCAGATTAGTGAAGTGTGGTGTAGATAAATGTTTTATGAAATATAAACCAAAGCAAGCATGCTATCTTGGTTAAGTCAATGCATTCACTGTTATGTATGTTATGCCGTAAAGTAAAAAAAAACAACCTTTGACATCGATTTTAAACTGGGTGGCCATGTATTCATTTACTACACGGCATTACCCTGGGTTGGGGTTGGCAAAATTGATGTGTGTGTGTGTATGTGTGTGTGTGTGTGTGTGTGTTCGTATTGTGTTGACATTATTGCCAGGAACCTGGCACAGTGCAGCATAGTGTGCCAATGGTTAGATCTGACGTAATTTTCTATCCCCCTTGCCGTGGTCTCTTAGGTGATCACTCCAGAAGAGATTGTTGACCCCAACGTGGATGAACATTCAGTCATGACCTACCTGTCCCAGTTCCCCAAAGCCAAACTGAAGCCCGGCGCTCCCCTGAGACCCAAACTCAACCCCAAGAAGGCCCGTGCCTACGGACCAGGTACCCTATGATTTGCTCCTACAGCTCCTAAGAGTCGCCTACATCAACAGTCATGCCATTTGGATCAGAGGAGCAGGGAGGACTCTTTTAACCCTTTATATCCCACCTCCCTCTCCTGGCCAGGTGTTGAGCCTGTTGGCAATGTTGTGATGAAGAAGGCCGTGTTCACCGTGGAAACCATCAGTGCTGGGATGGGAGAGGTGCTGGTCTACGTGGAGGACCCTGCAGGACACAGAGAGGAGGTATACCATCACTCTTTCTCTATCTCTCTTCTCTCTATACATCTCTCTTCTGTCTCTCCAATTTTTTTCATATACACCAACACTAATACAAGAACCAGCTTGACGTTTGAAGTTGCTGTATTTCTGGTTCCCTAACCCGGTTTCTTTTTTTCTTTTGTTACATCTTAAGGCTAAAGTGACAGCCAACAATGATAAAAACCGCACCTACTCTGTATTCTACGTTCCCAAAGTCACTGGAATGCACAAGGTAATCATTTGAAGTTTCTGCTTTTCGACATGGTATCTTACTGGTAGCCCCCTTTTGATGTTTTGCCTACAAAGAATGCTGCTTTCCCTTGTATCCAAGCTCCACTGATAAGGCAGTGAAAGTTCTGGCTGTCTCTACAGTGAAGAATTATCTGACTTCTGCTCTCGTAGGTCACGGTGCTGTTTGCGGGACAGCACATCTCCAAGAGTCCCTTTGAGGTGGAAGTTGGCATGGCCCAGGGAGATTCTACCAAGGCCACGGCCCAGGGACCTGGCCTGGAGCCTGCCGGAAACATTGCAAACAAGATCACCTACTTTGACGTTTACACCGCAGGTCAATATGATGTACCTGATTTGTGCACTACAGTAATTAGTAACAGTTATTTGTATTGGGTGTTGATTCAGAAGACACTCTATTTTTACTGTGCATTTCAATGCATTATCTGGTTGATTGAACATTCTCTCGTCAACAACTTTCTCTCCTCTTTTGCTTTCCCTTCCAACCATTCCTTTGCTCCATTACTACTCATCCCCTTCTGTGCTCCATCCTCCCCTCCTTTCCTCTTATCCCCCCCCCACCCACCACCCCCAGGTGCTGGTGTCGGGGAGGTGGAGGTGGTAATCATGGACCCCACCGGTAAGAAGAACACGGTGGAGTGCAACATTGAGGACAAGGGCAACAGCAGCTACCGCTGCACCTACAAACCCACCCAGGAGGGACAGCACATCGTCTACGTCACCTTCGCAGGGGGGGCCATCAGCAAGAGCCCCTTCACCGTCAACGTGGGAGAAGGTGAGGGATGACTTTGAAGTACAAAGGAGGGAAGAGATTAAGAAGTAAGGTGGTACAAAGGATCAGCTTTGAGAGCAATCACATCATTTTTTTCTGGCTTCAGAATTGGAAATGGATGAAAGGAGGGTAAAATATCAGGAAGCAGGGAGAAGGAATGTGGGATGACTTGATGGTTGTGAGATATAAAGAGTAAAGATGGATGTTTAAAGTACACAACAATACAATGGAATGGCAATGGAGAAATGTAGACGAGTTACTCAATTTGGTTTGCCAAAATTAATGCCTGGTCACCATTTTTCCCTGGCACTAATTTGAGCCAATCAGATCCAGTATATTTGTAATGTACTGTCTCTGCAGTTTAACCTTGTTGACTTTTTCTTTTACCTTTTTTTCTTTTCTGCATTTTGATATTGATATAAAAAAAAGAGTAATCATTTGACTTTACTCACTTCTCCTATGCGTCTCAAATGTAAATTGTTCTGTGTACTCTGTTTCCTATTACTGTACTGGATTCTTTGTCTGCTTTCTATGCCCCCTATTCTACCCTCCCCCCACACCTCTACCTCCTGCCTTCTTCCTGATAGATGCCTGGTGGTATCTCCTCTCTCTCTGGAGCAGCCTCTTCCTTCTGCTGTCATTTCCTGTTTCCTGGGATCTCTCTTGGGTACCCACTATGTCTGTGTGTTTGTGTTCTGTATGTGTGCCCATGCTGGCGTTTTTTGGGTGTGGGTGTGTGGCATGTCTTAACTTCTCTCTGTTGGATGCCAGTTGTTTGTCATCTTCCACTGATGAGGAGGCTGACTCAAACATCCCTAGTGCTTTGCTTCCTTATTTGGAGTCCTAAAGCTGTCCATATGGAAAATACTAACTAGCAGTACATATTTCCCAAGAGATATAAAACTACAGCCCTAGTGTTTTTGTTTTTTATCACAATTTTCATCATAGTGGTTATGTTAAGTTTAGTGCATGTAATGCACTTCAGGCATACACAGAGAGCTGTGTATTCTATAAAGGAAGGCTTCTTACTATCCTTCCATTTCTGTGGGGTTTCCTGGGCATGGCTTCATGACTCAGCTTTTCCAATTTCATATTTATTAATAATCAGGCACAACGACACTACTTCCTGCAGCGATAAGAAATACATTTCTCAGAAACGCTTCATAAATGTAGATGGAAATAGTTTTGCTTTTGTATCATTCATCCCATGCTTCATTCCTGTTATCTCCACTGAAACCACAGCTATCACATGTGGTTATCATGGAGTCAGAATTCTTACTATTGTTAACCAGCCCTCCAACCAACTCCTTATCCTCGCTTACGGCCTCTTGTTTCCTTCTTCTTCAGCATGTAACCCCAGCCTGTGCAGGGCCAAGGGTCGTGGGCTGCAGCCCAAGGGCCTCAGGGTGAAGGAGACTGCAGACTTTAAGGTCTACACCAAGGGAGCTGGCACGGGAGAGCTCAAAGTCACCATCAAAGGCCCCAGTGAGTGAGACCACAAATGCTGCCAGGAATGCCATTACAAATAGCAGTGGCTTTTATTCCGGCTATATTCTCCCATTTACTTCCTCAGTCTCTTTATCCTCTTGCAATTAATATAACAATTGAGCTTTTATTAACTGTTATTGTTTTGTGGTATTTCTTTCTCGCTTCCCCATCAAAATGTGAACAACAACAACTGTCTCTACACAACACTAACATGTAAATGTGTTGCTATTGTTCACCACTGGAACAACTTCTATGCAGTGTTAACATGTAAAATGTATTGCAGAGGGTCTGGAGGAGCCCTGCAAGAGGAAGGATCTGGGAGATGGAGTGTATGGCTTTGACTACTACCCCACCACCCCCGGTACCTACAGCATCACCATCACCTGGGGAGGACAGCACATTCCTCGCAGGTACACATGCAACACCTGTGGCCTCATATAGACCAATAACAAAACTGCATCATTGATTAATATTGACAAGCATGGTTTAACACACACACTGTTACACCCGAGTGATGTGGTTGCATTGATTGTGGTCTGGTCTCCCTTCAGTCCCATCGAGGTGAAGATCGGTGCCGAGGCGGGGCAGCAGAAGGTGCGGGCCTGGGGTCCCGGGTTGGATGGAGGCGTGGTCGGGAAGTCGGCTGACTTTGTGGTGGAGGCCGTCGGAGACAACGTAGGCACACTGGGTAAGGGAATGCACCTTTTCACGCACATACGGATGAAAAACTACGGCAATGATGCCCCATTCTGGGATGCTGGTGCAATGTTTAATTGCCCCAAAAATACTAATGAACAAGACAACTGCAATGTTGCTTATCTAAGCTTGACTAGAAACAAAAATATGAATATTGATGCAATGTATTGTTCGAAACATCAAAATGATAGTCCAACTTTGTCATCTGAACATTTGTGCTTTTATTCCTCTAACTGTAGTGCAAGAGCCCTGTCACATACCATGCATTTTTTCCATGATCTATCAAATGTAAAATGAAAGAAAAGAGAGGGGGGGGAGCTGGCCCACGAGTTTGGATAAGTGAGGTTCTACTATAATTACAAAACTATGGTAGTTATTAGATTTCGTCAGATAGTGGTAAGGCTAGGGTTAGCATGGCTTCAGGGCTAGAGTTGGCAACACATCAGTCTGAAACCAGACTTGCTGACTTTCCTGATGTCCTCCAAGGTTTCTCTGTGGAGGGGCCGTCCCAGGCTAAGATCGAGTGTGACGACAAGGGTGATGGCTCCTGCGACGTGCGCTACTGGCCCACCGAGGCCGGGGAGTACGCCGTGCATGTGCTCTGCAACAGCGAGGACATCCAGCATTCACCCTTCATGGCGGAAATTGTCAACCCGCCAGGGAAAGACTTCTACCCCGACAAGGTATGAGCATCGCTACACAAGTGAAAACTGGAAAAACAACAAACAACCTTGCTAGTAAAAAGGGATACACATGCATGCACTCACAAACATGTTAAATGATAAATTAATGCAACATACACATGCTGTTTCAAGCATACATGCGTACTAAACCCTGTCAAGTTTCACATGTAAATCTATGTAGTTCCTGATGAGTACCGTGGTTGTGGGCTTTGCAGGTGAAGGCCTATGGTCCTGGTCTGCAGAGCAGTGGTCTGGCTGTGGGAAAACCCACCGAGTTTACAGTCGATGCCAAGCTGGGAGGCAAAGCACCTCTGAAGATCGTAGCCCAGGTACTTATTTGAGTGGGTGTGTGGTGGTGGTGGTGGTGGCATATCTTGTCTGCTGTGGAAATGAATTGGTGAGAAAGTGACATTCTATTAATTCTGTAATTCGTCGCATCCTCTCCCGTATCCAAGTGACGTTTGTAAGGAAACAATTCAACAACCTGTCTATTGTTCCCATCGTGTCCTACAGGATGGGGAGGGTACTCCTGTGGACGTCCAGATGAAGGACAACGGCAATGGGACGTACACCTGCACCTACACCCCCCGCAAGCCCATCAAACACACCATCATGGTCTCCTGGGGAGGGGTCAACATCCCAGACAGCCCCTTCAGAGTGAGCGGCTCACTAATATTGAACTATTGGTGGCAATTTCAATCGTAACGGTAAACTGTATGACTTTCCTGCCTGTGGAGCTTTCTAAACCGGGCCTGCATTTTATTCATGATTTGACCTACAGATGAACATCGGCGCGGGCTGCCACCCAAACAAGGTGAAGGTATCGGGACCAGGAGTGGCCAAGACCGGCCTCAAGGCCTACGAGCCCACCTACTTTACTGTGGACTGTGCTGAGGCTGGTCAAGGTGGGTCCTGTGTAGAATGGAACTTTTTTTTTGTTTTTTGTGCGTTATTGATATTTACCATTTACCGTTAAGTCATTTAGCAGATGGTTTTATCCAAAGTGACTTACAGGGAATAGGGGTTAGACATCTTGCATCAAAGATGCAATCTACACGTAGACTGCAGACATTGGGTTTGGCCCCATCATCGCAGGGAGAGTGTATGTAACGTGTATTGACCTACCAGTTTGTTTGTTGGTTTTACGTCAATGTAAAATTTCTATTCTCCATTGTAGTTTAACTGACCAAGCGATTTAGATTGGTAATGAGTATAGTTGACACTGTCTGTGTCAACATGATGACATCATGTGTCTCGGCGTCTAGGTGACATCAGCATCGGGATCAAGTGTGCTCCTGGTATCGTGGGCCCAGCAGAAGCCGACATTGACTTTGACATCATCCGCAATGACAACGACACCTTCACCGTCAAATACACTCCACCTGGAGCTGGCAGCTACACAATCATGGTCCTCTTCGCCGACCAGGTGCGTGTTTGTGTCTATATTTTGTGTGTGCGTGTATGATTGTCTTATGTGAAGGTTAATTATGTGAATGCGTTCTAGTTGTACATTACATTACGTATTCTGTCTATGCCCATTTTTCCTAAATGTTATGTGATATCCATGTTCTTGTTATGTGTTTCCAGACCATTCCCATGACCCCCATCAGGATCAAGGTGGACCCGTCCCATGATGCCAGCAAAGTGAAGGCGGAGGGACCGGGACTCAGCCGTAGTGGTGAGAGCACGCCCACCTCAGTCACAACCATGCCACACACTAACTGTACACCGCCATTAGTGATTCACTACCTGAGGTCTGCTCAAGAGATTTTGTAGACAGAACTACGTCTACATTTCTGTGAGTGACGATGCCAATGAGAATCGTATCTTGAGTTTCTTCAATGACGCTGCACGGCTTCACTTGCTTGTATGTACACTCAGCATGAGTCACATGGTGACGTGCAAATGAACAGAAGAGACTATTTACGCTGACTCTGTGGCCATTAACCTATAAATGAATATTTGTCTTATTAATATCTGTCTGTCTGTCTGTCTGTCTGTCTCAGGTGTGGAGCTGAACAAACCCACTCATTTCACTGTCAACACCAAGGGGGCAGGCAAGGCTAAGCTGGACTGCAACTTCAGTGGGCCAATCAAAGCAGAGGCCGTCAAGGACTTTGAAATCATCAACAACCATGACAACACACACACTGTCAAGTACACACCTGTGCAGCAGGTAGGACGAGACACGCACACACAAACACACACAGCTATACACAATACTACATACAACTCCAGGCTTGCATATGGTCTTGGAATGGCACATAAAGACAGACTAGTGCATTTCTCAGCCACCCCTCTCTGCTCCCAGGGTCCTTTGGGTGTGGCGGTGACCTATGGAGGAGATAATATTCCCAAGAGCCCCTTCAACGTTGGCGTGGCACCCTCGCTGGACCTCAACAAGATCAACGTCACCGGCCTGGGCAACCGTATGTCTACTTATTCATAAAATCTCAAGCCAATGTGAAATCTGGCAATTGTGCCAATTACTAAACTACAATTATTAGAGTTTCACATGTAAAACTGTGGTTCAGGAGTCTCTCTCCCTCTCTCTCTGTCTCAATATGACTCTCCCTGTGTGTGGTGATCTCTCTAGTTATGACTGTAGGCAAGGACCAGGAAGTAACTGTGAAGTCCAAGGGAGCTGGCGGCCAGGGCAAGGTCGGTGCCAAGGTAACTGGACCTGCAGGGAAGCCAGTGGCTAGCAAGGTGAGCTGTGCAATCTGATTATGGTGCATTACATAATCAGATTAAAAACTAAATAATGGGGATTCCCTATACTGTGATTTTTATATTAGCCTCATCTACAGGAATAGTTTTTTAATGACAAAATAATGCAACTTTTAAAAAAAGTACAATTCATGCATGATTTTTATCACCAAGTAATATTGATTGAGAACATATAATTCCTTTAAAGATATGTAGGCAATGTAGGATGCATTTCACAACTTGAGTTGTCCAAATGTTAAATGTAAAAGCATTTGTTAATCATGATGAAAAAAGCATGCGTTTTGTGTTGTAGGTGGAGCCAGGCCTGAGCCCTGAGACCAGTCAGGTGAAGTTCATTCCCCGGGAGGTGGGGCCATACCAGGTTGAGCTGACCTATGACGGAGCTCCTATCCCTGGCTCCCCCTTCAACCCAACCGCCTACCCTGCTACAGACCCATCCAAGGTTGGACACATTTCCTTCATGCGCCCTATATGGCCACACATTCATTCATTCATTCCTTCAGTAACTTAATGTGAAAACGACCTATAATAACGTCTTGATGATCCTCTATTGTTTTTGTATAATAATGATTATCTTCTTCCCTTCAGGTGCGTTGTTCTGGCCCAGGCCTGGAGCGTGCCAAGGTCGGAGAAACAGGGGAGTTCGTTGTGGACTGTACCAACGCGGGACCCGCGGAGCTGACCATCGAGATCATCTCGGACAGCGGGACCGAAGCAGAGGTCCACATTCAAGACAACGGCGACGGAACCTACACCATCACCTACATCCCCCTCTACCCCGGGTCCTACACACTCACCATCCGCTACGGTGGCCAGGATGTGCCAAACTTCCCTGCTCGCCTCAACGTGGAGCCGGCCGTGGACGCCAGTGGTGTCCGCGTGTTCGGGCCTGGAGTTGAGGGCAAAGGTAATGTTTGAAGCTGTCATCATTTAATTTACATTAGTTCACCACTTGTCAATGCTAAAATACTTAAATGGGTAAATGGACCTCATTTGTAATTATTATCACGCTTTTCTAACCTGGTTACTCAAAGGGCTTTACAATTAGTGCCTCACATTCACCCATTCATACACTGACGGTGATGTCAACCATGGCAACAGCCAGCTCCTCAGATCAGTTAGGGTTAGGTGTCTTGCTCAGGGACACCTCAAAACTTGGCTAGGAGGAGCTAACCTATCCGGTTTCAGATTAAATGTAGCAAAACATTTTGTACAAACATGCCTGTATTTACAATTTAGAAAATGTTATTGTACACTTTTTGTGTTTATTTGACACTTTAGTACTTCCTTTTGCTTTGTTCGTCTTCAGCGGCGAGCAGTTGCCTGTAGAGTCATCATAGGTCTCTGACACCTTCTCTGACACCCGCTCTCTGTTCTCCCAGGTGTGTTCCGCGAGGCGACCACAGACTTCACCGTGGATGCCCGGGCACTCACGCAGAAGGGCGGCAACCACATCAAGACCCTGATCAGTAATCCATCGGGCAGTCACACAGATGCCCTCATCACTGACCTGGGAGACGGGACCTACAGTGTGGAGTACACGCCCTATGAGGAGGGTGAGCACCTGCTGTTGCTCCTATACTTTTAGTAGTACTCATGATGAAAGTGATTCCATATTTTAGAATTGTTCATGGTTGTTAACTCGAATGACACTTAAAAGATGTTCCTCAGTGAATAGCTCACTAACAATTTCCCCACAAGATGAATAAAGTGCTGTGAATGTGACTGGTTTCTGTGTCTGTGTTCACTAGGACCCCACAGCGTGGAGGTTGCCTACGACAGCAGTCCAGTTCCCAAGAGCCCGTTCCGCGTGGCTGTCACCGAGGGGTGCGACCCATGCCGTGTGCGCGTGCACGGCCCCGGCCTGAAGGGAGGCATCACCAACAAAGCCAACAAGTTCACAGTGGAGACCCGGTAAAGTTGGATTTAGCAAAAATGCAAACTCAAAACTGCCCATATAGATGTTATCATAGTTATTATAGAGTTTACCTTGGCTTTCCTGTTTCTGTACCGTGTATCATACGACTAATACAATTATTCCATCGTGATACTACTTTATCTTCCAAAAGTAATCTGCATATATAAAAAAACAGATAAAATATGCACAGTCTCACTGTATTTAAAAAATGCTACTACAATACTACATAGTGGTCATCTATTCAACCATTTTAATAAATATATCTCGATATTGTTGCTTTGAGAATGTACAATGTATTGGAACAGAGTCGTGATTTTAATTTAAATTTTATTCTACAGTGGGGCAGGTACTGGTGGTCTCGGCCTGGCAGTGGAGGGTCCATCAGAGGCAAAGATGTCGTGCACGGATAACAAAGACGGCAGCTGTAGCGTGGAGTACATCCCCTACGAACCTGGCACCTACAATCTCAACATCACCTACGGTGGACAGCCAATCACCGGTACGGATAATCAGATAATCGCTAATGTTGTAAAGTGAAATGCCTTTACCAGACAATCAGACAAAAAAGTAAATGTTCTGTTAGAGTAGTCCATCTCTTCACTAGAAATACAAAAAAGTTAAATGGATTAAAAGAAAATAATTAAGAAAAAATGGTGAAAGTGAGGTAAAAATGAATAATCATCAATAAATATTGGTAGAAAGGTAATATAACATTTATATATATAATGACTCAACCCCCCTCCTCGTTCTGTGTCTACAGGAAGCCCATTCTCGGTGCCGGTCAGCGATACGGTGGACAGCACCAAGGTAAAGTGCCAGGGACCCGGCCTGGGCACCAACGTCAGGGCTAACATTCCTCAGGCGTTCACAGTGGATGCTTCCAAGGCTGGCGTGGCACCGCTGCAGGTCCGCGTGCAGGGCCCCAAGGGTAAGACAGCATTTACTGCAGAGAGAGAGATATGATATTGAGAAATGAACTCCTATAAAACTGTGTGTGTGGTTAGATTGATGGTCTGCTCATCAAAATGTTATTTACAGATCTCAAGAATTCCTTTGATCTTCTGTGTGTGTGTGTGTTTATAGGGCTAGTGGAGCCCGTAGAGGTGGTTGATAATGGGGACCAGACTCACACAGTGAACTACGTTCCCACTAGAGAGGGACCCTACTCTATCAACGTGCTTTATGCAGATGAGGAGATCCCTCGCAGGTATCAAACATGCACATATACACATTCCCAACTGCCTGTTGTAGTCAGTGTTTCGATTTATCAATTGCGCAGCATAACACATGGTCATTCTGGACAATTACATTCTTGTGGCAAGGCAATGAATATAAAGTATAAAATGGAATATAAATATAAAAAGGTATCGATATAAAATCACCAAGCAGATATATATTGTATATATGTTGTATAGGGGTGTAACGGTTCTGAAACCGTGATACAAAACTCCACCGATCCCGAGTCGCGGCTCCGGCTTCCGAGCGGTGGCACTGGAAAGGAGCATGGTGGCACTACGCCACTATTACATTGTTTGGGGAGAACCCTGTTACTATGTTTAAGATCATAGAAGACATACTAAAGCATGAAAAAAAACGTTTTGTTAATTATGTAAGGGATAATGTACAGCAGCCGGTCATTATTGCGAAATAAACCCAGACAGGGTGATGCAGGACCCCCCCACCGCCCTTCTTGCTCCCCCCTGTGGACATAGCGTGTACTACAGGAGTCGCCCAAGAGGATTATGGCCATGCACATTAATTATGCATTTGATGCCATATTTTTATTTTATGTATATTTTGCAATAAATATTAAAGTATATTCGAGTCTCTGTTACTTTTTGGAATACAATATTCAAATTAGATTTTTTTGGTCCAGTTGACAGCCCTAACTCCCAGCCCTAAACGAGGTATGAACTGAACCGTGGATTTGGAGATTGTTACGTCCCTAATGTTGTACTATTCTAATAAACTCTCTACTCTCATTGATAACTCTCATTCTGTATGTGTGTGTGTGTGTGTCTCTCCCTCTGCACCTTACTTGTCCTGGTGTTCCTCCACCCAGTCCATACAAGGTGAAGGTGCTGCCCACCCATGATGCCAGCAAGGTGCGAGCCAGTGGACCGGGCCTCAACACCACCGGCGTGCCCGCCTCCCTGCCCGTCGAGTTCACAATTGACGCCAAGGACGCCGGAGAGGGCCTGCTGGCCGTGCAGATCACTGTGAGGACACGCATACACACGCATGCATGGTGTTTTTTTTTTACATAGTTTTTTTTGTTGTACATACACAAACACACACGCACATACTTTACTTACTAGCACGTAGCTAAGCACGCTAACAATAAACACTGCACTACTAGCTACTGCAC
>OMKN01022226.1:0-18961 GCA_900302345.1 Melanonus zugmayeri
AGCACTCTGCTGCACCGCTCTGCTAGTGTCTCGAACGGCCAGCTGATGTGAGAGGCTGTTGGGTTCTGGGTACTGCTGAGGTCCGGACGCCCATCAACTGACCATGGGGAATGAGACCAGCACTGGTGAGGCTCCGGTAAGGGCCACCTCTCTCTCTCTCTCTCTCTCTCTCTCTCTCTCTCTCTCTGGACCTGCTCCCTGGCTGCGACACTAACCTTACAATGCACTTCTACGCACCGAGGAGGACTAACAGAAAGCTAACGCCGGCTGTTATGAATACTAACCCCAGAATGATGGTGGATTAGGAGTGATGATTTGGGGATAGGATATCACAGTTCAGGTGGCTGGAAGGCTTGCGTATACATGCCTAGGTTTTTACTGAGATGGCATCCATGTAATAACTGTTATACGCTGCAGCTGTAGTTATGGGCTATTCTGACGGTCAAAGAAAAGCTGACCAAAAAAATCCATATGCGATGGATTTTTGTGAAATGCTACCTGCAAAGTGCTAAATTGCCATGAGAGTTTGCTGCTATTGTTATTCTGTTATATGTTATTCTGCTCACACTAAATTGAACATTATGCATCTGTGGAAAACAGTTGTTTCCACACGTGATTGGAAAGGTCAATTTTCTGTGTGATTACATATAATAGGATTAAACTAAAACACTATTTCTACTCATGATTTATAGGGTAAGGTTGGACATGGTGGCTGGTTTGCAGAGTGGGCATTAACATTCTTGCTTCTGCTGTTAAAACAAGTGCTTTGTTTGGAGCTTATAGTTATTAGTCACATAGGTTGTTTTCTTTTCTGCTTCTGATGTATTTTGGAACTTTGTTGTAGCAACCAGAAGAGGGCGCCGAAGAGCCCGTTCTATTTCCACCTCAGGAATATAATGACTCCCCTAAGGTAATACCTCTGGTAATTGTGTGTGAGAGAGAATGTGGGTGTGTGTGTGTGTGTGAGAGAGAGAGAGAGAGAGAGACACTATGGTGTGTGCACTTTTATTCCTCTAGATATCATGATAGTTAATACACAAGCAGGAACGCAAGGCTGTGTCCTCAAGCTTTTTGCCATACACAAAGCATTGTATCTTTAATAACAATGTTAGAATGTATATGTAGCAGTCGACCCTGCTGCACGCCACCGTAGTGGCTTTTGTTGGGCTCCGACGACGACCAGGACACACCGGTCGTCGAGTGTGTGGTGATGGCTGGTTTAACCTGTGTGCCTTGCACCACAGGTGTGCAGCCTCACCCAGCCCCAGTCTAATCAGCCTGACTTGGGCCGTGAGGCTGCTTAAACCAGACACCAACCACACACACTCCACAGTATACAATACAATAACAAAAATAGCCCATCAAATAGGTGAGCCTTATGCTATGGGATGTAGGCCTACTTAGGATACATGGGTGATGTAATTCATACAGCTCAAGGTGCATTTGCTTTCTGTTTTAGATTCGTTAGATCTTATTTTCTGTTAGTTTTCAAGAAAGCAAATTACAACAAAGATGAAAAACATCCAGCATTTCAGAGTAATACGATATACAACTACAGCACAGGCCTTTATGTATGTTGCTGGTTTGTAGGCTACTGTGTATTGTTTCAGAGCAGAGTGTCTTTTTCTATGTAACTTGAACTCTCGGGGTCGCTGCTGGGCGACTCTTGGCTCATTTCCCAGAATTCACCTGCAGAGGATGCCGCCATGAATATCCCACAATCAATTAGAAAATACATATTTAGAAAGAGAGAGAGGGGGAGAGGGAGAGCACACACACACACAGGAAAGTAAAGGTAGGAGGGGAGGGGCCAAATATGACTGAGTGGGAAGGAGTTCATGGTTGAAGAGTAAACGTTCCGCGACTTCCTATGGTGACATGTTCAATGTGCACCGACCGCTATCCCGCGTTGCTATAGGGACCGTGTACACCGAGCGGTGATCGTTAGAGGAGGAGAGAGAACAGCAGGACGGGACGGAGGTGATAGGGGGGGGAGAGAGACCGGGGAGTTGCTGAGTCAGTAGGGGGAGAGCGTCAGCTAGCATGTGTTGGAAGTTTGTGCGTCGACCGACCGGCTGCATCAAACTAGGAATAACAACAATATAGGCTGTTTATCTGTCGAGTCACCACCTGCAAACAATGGAGTCCGTCGCCGGGTGAGTGAACACTACATTAGCCGGTGAATGAAACGAGTACACGGGGGCACTGTGTGTTTAGACTGCATCGATGTGTGCGTGTCGTTAGATTGCTTGGTAACGTTATCCACCAAGGCCACGCCGACGCTGTTTAAGTCAAGATAACGTGTTTGCTGTATTATCACACTACAGCGGAGGATTCAGAAGTTTGTGTTTGTGTCAGTGAAATGTTGGGACACAGTTTCAATGTCAGTGTGTGTAGGAGACGGCGAATTCTGTCATGACTACGGTAGGTAACCGCGATCGGTTCTTCCGCTCTCACGCTCCTTTTCAACCACTGCTTGTTTACCTGAGCGAAAGACTGCAGCGGTCCGTCTGCCTCGTCAGTCCGTCCGGCCGAGCGACAGTGTTGGAGGACGAGGTGACAGGAGGAGAGGAAATCCAGTCCAGCCATCATCAGATGAGCCGAGTGCCTTAGGGTGGCAGCAGCAGGAATACGACTGCCACCGAGACTGTTATTGTTTACTTTCTGGTGTTATGGATTATAGATGATTTCTCTTATAATAAGTAATACACTATAACCGTATATATTTATTACAAGTCAAAGAAAACGCATGAAACATTGTACATATTTAAAAACTAGTTTGACCTGTCATATAGTTGAACAATCTATCAAATAATGCAATTATAAATCCCAGCCTGCTTTCACGTAAAACCCTTACTTCCTTGTACAAAGTATCAAGTACAAATGAACAAACTTCATATGCTATCATATACTTGACAACTAGACAACATATTCTATGCCCATTCTTCAATGTTCAGAGGATTATATTAGTATTGGGTTTTTGTACATGTACTGAGCAGAGCATGTGAAAACAGTATTCAGGCTCCGCGTTGAGTCAGTGTCCAGGGAGCAACCCTGGTATGGAGGCAGCTTGGCTGAGTGCTCTCTGCTGTGAAAGCTGATGTTGCAATGTGATGCCACAGCAGTGTGTTGTGGTGTGTGGCCGTGGTCGCATTACTCCCACCATCTGTCAATCATCGCAGTCGGCACTGCTTTGCTCTGAACATACACAGGGGTTTTTTTTGCAACTTTGTTTATACGTGCAATTGCAAAATAGCTATTTGTGTGTGTGATCCCAGACTAGTCAAGTTGAGTATTGTGTTCAATGTTGTTTACTTTTACATGTACTGTTTTTGTTATGAACCATGGCAACAATGGCAGGTGTGGTGCCTATAGTCAGTGCTAGTGGTGAAATCCTCCCACACCACCACCACAAAATATTTGGGACCACAACAGAAATAAGTTTTTGGAATCGTCCACCTACAGGTGGACTTAACTTAACTTGACTTGCATTACATATATCGCAACTTTGTCTTTGCTGTTTAATATAGGGCTTGTCACTGTGCAAGCATTAAGCAACACTTACCATAATACTATAATAGTGTAATACCATAATACAGTACAGCTGGTGTGTATGTACTAATTCAGGTTCTCTTTTGGGTTTCCACAGACGGGATCTCGTGAGAGTTTGACTCAGAACACGGCACAGCAGCTGAAGAGTGAGGGGGCGGTGCGAACCGAGCAAAACACTGAAGCATCATCGTTGTCTCTGCTGACGGACATCCCGGTGGTCAGTGGCGTGGCGGAGGAGAAGAGTGGCTTCAGTGGGTTCAGAGAGGAGGATGAGCTGGAGTTCCCCCATGACCTGCTGCCCAACCTAGACTTCAGCAGTGACTTCAACATCTGGGAGTCCTCGCTGGGGTAGGCCTCCGGTTACACACGTGTGTGTGTGTGTGTACACACACACACGCACACATACACATACACACACACACACACACACACACACACACATAAACACAAACATAACTTTAAAGAATCAATGAAATATACTTTTCCACTTTGTTAACTTAATTCCCATTATTCTAAACAATGTAACCAACTCTAAAGCTCTACAACTTTTCTCCTCTGGCAGGTTTATTATTGTTTTCATAATCCAATCAAATCACACTTTTTTAGCGCGCTAGAGACCCGTTTTACTCCCAAATGCGTCATATTAGGAAGTAAGACACGGTAAGATACACACTCATGCCATTTCACGTTGTCTTTGAGCGAGATGATGGCCAATGTGGAGGCAAAGCTCTCACCTGAAAGGTCGGGGAGAAAACAGGTTCTCGTTTGCTTCAGGTCTGTTATCATTCTGATAACTTGGCAGTCTATATATATATATATATATATATATATATATATATATATACACTGTATATATACACACAGTCTAGTGTTGGATTCTTTTTTTTTACTTGATAGAAAAATGCTGCATTCATTTAATTTTGGAAAACAGCCCGATCCGAGTCACACTCAAAGCTGCGATACTTTAAACGACCTTCACAACAACGGATAACAAAACAATCAATCTTTCAGGAGGTGTGTTTTTTCAGGGATAACTTATTTCCACACTATTCCAGCTGTAATTGAACCCATTATGGGAAGCAAAGCATTAAACGTACATTAAATTAATCAAAAATTAAACCAATCTCAACCTTGATTCAATCTAGGAGAGGAGAGATTCCCTAATTGCAAGTTTAATCAGAATCTCCAATATGGCAATACCCATATAAGTTCAGGCATCCACTCAAAAACGATTTTAGAAAAGAATCCACCATAACAGTGCTATTAATATTCATGTGTTTAGGGTGCATTCTGAAGATTCTGTGATTGTGTGTGTGCGCGTGTGTGGGTGTTTGTATGTATTGGCAGCAGTACCGAGGTTAGCTCGGGTGAGAAGAAGGGCGATCGGGTCAATTCCCGACTGGCAGGTCTACAGCAGCGCATGGATGTCCTCCCACCACTGGTGGCTGTAGACTCAAGGTACCACACAGGCTAAGCAGCATGGCTGGTTCTGTAGGAGTGGAGTCATAGACCACCGAAAGTCCCGACTGCCCTCACTGCCCAAATAAGGGATTCTGGTTCTATTGACTCTCCAGACTTGTAGAAAAATCTGATAATGAATAATTGTGAATAAATGGGCCAAAAGCCAACAGTATATATCTTGCTTTGAATATTTTGATTTTATATGGATTATTACTAAATGTTACTAAAGAATGGAATGGTAGTGAAGTTGCTAAGTAGCTATCTTAGCACTTTGACTCTCTCTATATTATCTGAACAAAACAATGTTTTCACCCTTTCAAATGTTAGTTTTTCAATGTTTTGTGGGTAGGAATAATGGAACCAGAATATATCCAGAAGCCCTGTAATGACACTTTGGTGGTCTATAGAGCATGGAGTGACAGAGGAGTGCTTAGAAGTGCTGTGAACTTTAGTTTATCCTCAAGTGTGAAGTTGAATGCCAGAACTGACCTGGGGGTGTAGTGTTTTGTTTTAATTGCGGACTGATGCATCTACCGGATGTGTTGCTTGGCATCATTTGCTGCCTCTAGTTTGAAGGTTGAACTTGATTTTTACTAATTTGCTGTGTAACACTGAATGGAGTTTGTTATCACTTAGCTCATCTTAAACCATTACGCTGAAAACTTAATGACCACTACTTCACATTCTTGCCCTTCACGGTGACTTTGTCATAGTATTAACCTAATGCAAGGTGTTAATGAAAAGGGAAACATCAAACCATGGCAAATAAATCATTGTTATGGAGTTCTTAAATGTAATTTTGCATGGAAAGATGTATGCAGATTAAGTTAGCTTATTTCCTGCTATTGAACCACAACGTTCCTTTTAAATTGCCTTCTGCATACAGCTACATGCCTCTGTGGCAGGCAAAGACTTGCTATAAAGAAAAACTCTTTGCTACATGCATGCCTTCAGTTAAGTGTACTCTGCTCTTTGGTGAAAAAAAGGGCGTGCCACTTGGATAAGATACACAATTGGGTCAAAGTAGAAAGCATGTGGGGTGAGTGGCTAGCCTGTTGCTAGGGCAGAGGTTGTATTGTCAAGGAAATGAATGAGACAGCCTAATCACTTGGCTTCCTTTTCAACCAATCACAATTCAAGCTAGTATTGTTTTTGTTCCACCTGTTTCCACTTGTGGCTCAAGATACTCTTGAGATAAACATTGACATGAATTACGTGAGCCCATGCAGATGCTGTCCTTTGCTAACATTACTTTCAAGGGACAATGATCACAGGGATATCATGAGGTTGTTACGCAAAACACAGGAAGTTCTGTACCTTAACCTTTCTCTGAAGTCACTCAAACATATGAGGGCAGAATATCAGAGAATGATAAGATTATAGGGTAGCTCGCATAGTTCACCAACTGCTACTACTGTAAATGTTTTAGCATGGCTTGCTGAGTCTTGTGGCAGTTAGCAGCATGACATGATCAGTGCATCTTTGGCAAATAAAGATGCCCTGAAACTATCTCTTGTATGTACTGCAATTCGCCCTGTAATGATAAGAAGATCAAGCAACACCTTTTAACATTCGCAATCCCTTACCTCCGAAGCAGTTGTGATGCACTTATGCAATCGATGCTTTGTGTTAAGTCATTTTTGGTGTGTGGAAAATGTTTTTGTTTTTTTTGGAGACAGCTGACACTGCCTATACTTATGGATGGAGTGTGTTTCCCATTACATTGCTACATAGCCGTGTGCAGTTATTTGGCATGCAGTTTGCGCTGCCTATGTTTTTTTGGATGCATCATAAAAATCTACAGCTGGCTGCCAACTCCACCAGATATTAACTTGTGTGTCACCCTACCCCAGTCTCAGGCCTCATGGTGGCGACCCAGCTCTCACAGATGTCCACGCTTCACCCCAGACTGCTGTCATGTCTTTCCCAAGTGTCCCGCCCCGATCCTCCCTGCCCCCATCTGTGGATCTCCTAGACCAGGAGCTCCAAGAGGCCTTCCAGGAATGTGAGGAACAGATGGCGTCGCTGGGTGTATTTGATCCCCCTGAGTGTCTCAACAGCACCAAGTCCAAGGCGACTGCAGCCCTGGAGCTGAAAACCGGACAAGCAGCGGTTAACTGGACCAATGAGTCATCAGCACGGGCTCCAATCGTTGCGCACCCAGGGCATAGTGGCGGTGACCATAGCAACAGCAGTACACATGGAAACAGTGAGGGAGCAAACTGTCAGAAGGATACTCTTGTGTTTAGTTTCAGGAATTACATACTGGGCATGGATGATGGTGCCGGGAGAGCTCTGGGGGAAAGTAAAAATGGTGGACAGAACTCAGGAGCAAGTCAGTGTGAACTTAATTCAATGGTGGATGCTGAGATAATTCCACAGAGAAAAACACGTAATCTGATGCAATCAGAGGCATTGTCAAATATACATTATGTTAAGACCGCAAAAGAGCCAGTGCTTACTGAGCAGGGAGAGGATGAGAAGCATATTGATTCTAAAGTTAAGCAAAATATTGGAGACAGTTTTGATTGTAAAAAAGCTTTCGGAAAAAAAGACAGCGAGGAAGCTATGCTGGAAGCTGGGGACATTAAGAATAAAATACAAAGGGATATTCACTCAGAGGAAGACTTGAATTTCAATATGGAGGTTATTGTACAAGAAATGGAAAATAAGCCTGATGGAGTCATTGAAATGATTCCTCAGTCCAGCCCAATATCCTGTCCGCAAGGCATGTGTGAAACCCCAGTGATTGAGTCAGAAACACATAAACAAGCAGATTTACAAACAGGCGAAGAGCAGGGGGTCAATAAAGTGGTGAATTCACAATGTGTCAGCCAAGCCGGAAATGAAAGGGGGAAAAAGAAGAAAGAAAAAAATGGACAGAGAAAAAAGAAACAGACTGACAAAAGAGCTGAGATTGCAAAGGAATCACAGTCAGTCAGTAAACCTCAAAGTAATACAGATACAATAGAATCTACTCAATTAGTGACACCTGCGGGGCTAAACATTGAGCATAGCAGATATTGCTTGGTAAATGCTGAGTCGCTGTTACAGGTGGACAGCCACGCGGTTATGTGCGTGGAACAGCCTGATAATGGTTTGAATTATAAAGAACAGTTGAGTCCTGTGGAAACGGCCAGCTTCAGCCCCCCATCAGCCGCCCCTGACAGTGGTCTTAGTGGGTTGTTGTTGTGTTCACCTCCCTGCAATCTGACCCATTCAGAGGGGACACAGCAGTCGGATGACCACAACCATACAGATGGCCCACCCGGCCCAACTAATGGCACTGATTACACCCCATCCTCGGAACAACAGTTAGCCAGATCCATCAAGAGTGACCAAAACATGCCGATACAAATTCAAGATTGGAATTCATTCAACCTGAATACTACTTTAGGTACTGTTGCCGTTACAACATCAATGGTTGAATCACAGCAGGATGTGTGTACCTCGAAACAAGAGATACACACAGAGGGGCAAAACAGCCCACTCACCCAGCACCCAGCACCAACTTCAGTAGGAGATGGTGGGAGGGAACGTGCCCTTTTAGATGCTTCAGCAATAGCTACCGCGTTGCCATTGACGACACCCACGGCGGCAGAATTTATAGAAGGTGAGGGAGAGGGAGAAAGCGAGAGGAGTGAAACGGCGGTGAGTGTTGCTACTGCCTCGTTTACAGTAAGCAAGGCAGCTAGTGGTGACGGAGATTTAGGGAGAATAGCAAGCTCTGAGGGAGGGAAGAGAGAGGACAGTCTTTTGGACAACCTCCCTCCGCTCTTGTTAATCGGTCCTAAGGAGAAATGCTCACTTGCATTCTCATTCAGGGAGACACAGGCTGAGGAGTCTGAGGAGGGGAGCTGCGGCAGCAATAATACGCCACACAACTCTGTCGACACTGAAAGCAAGGAAGTGAAGGACCTACTAGACGGCGATGTTGAACTAATGACTGCACTCTCTGGCACGGAAAGCAAGGCAGAAAAGGAGCCACTCGGGACAGAGACCTGTAACAATACATATCTGCAGGAACACAGTGCTGTGGAGAGAGAGAGAGTGGGAGAGCGAGGAGGAGGAGGAGAGGTGGCAGAGAGAGGAGGGATAGTGAGAGAACACTGTTCGCCCAGCCAGCCAGATTTCTCCGCTAGTGGGGTGTCATCAGCTGAGACGGAGAGGCATCCGCCCCCAGAAGCTGCCGAGTCACAAGTGAAGTCACAGCGCTCTGGCGAGCCTGTTGCTGCCATCATTGAGAGCACATCCGCTACACAGCGCAGCCTCCTCCAGCCAGAACAGGAGCCGGGGCAGAACGTTTTATGCAATTCCTCCCAACGATGCTCCGGCAATACAGACGCGGACCCACAGGATGGCTTTAAACAAACCCTGGCTACAGTGGAAAGATCGCTTACCCCGGGACCCGTTCACAAGGACACTTTAATCACACAGACAGAGATCAATCTCAATGGAAACGGTCAGTGCTCTGCTTTTCTGCCTTTAAACGCAGTTCATTACCGCCCTAGCGAGGTGACACAAAATCAACAGATCCAATCTGTTGACAGCGCTACAGACACTGTTGGTACCGCCGCCGTCAGTGGTGTAGCTGAGCCCTGTGAACTAGCTCACAGCCAGGGCACCGCCGGAGGCACCATGTCCGGAGCAGCAGGGGTGTCGATCAGGGACAATGGTGGAGGCCATAGGAGGGTTCACTTTAATGACACAGTGAAACAAGGGGACACCAGCTCTGTGGGCCTCAGGAGCACCGTGCCTCTGCATCTGAGCTGTGCCTCTTTGCCGCCATTGACCGTCCACGAGAGTCTACATCATCCTGTTTTGGAGACCAGTTACAGTTTCTTCCAAGAGATTCTGAGTCTGCAGAAGCAGGGAAGCTCCACAGAGACGCCACCTAATGTGGATGAATCAGCAAAACACACGCCGACTGACCGCTTGGAACCGAAGGAAGACGTAAAGTTGGACAGGGTAGATATTCGGATAAACACTGAGGAGAAGCAAGGAACAGGTCAGTTACCAAATGAAGACAAGGCAGACACAAAGAAGGTGTGTGTAGAGTCAGGGAGACAGGAGGTCTGTTTGAATAACAACGGGCAACTCCCTTCACATGTTGTAGAAATTAAACAGGGGAGTTCTGAAGATGTGCCTCACCCTTCAAACACAGCTGAATGTTCAGAAAGTAATCTGGACATCCTTTCTTCCTCCATCCCCCAGTCGACCCCCAGTCTGGAAGTGTCTGACTGCTCTCCAGAGGCGGTTTCTATTAAGGATGACCCAGCAATTAATACCTCAGATGACCCCGGAAAGCCAAAGATTGATGACAAAATTGATGAGAAAAATCACAAGAACAATGAGAATCTCATAAAAGGTCAGTCAATTGATAAAGATATCTGCTGCACAGCAGATACACAGTCAGTAGATGAAGTTTGCATGAATACAAATATTGATAAAATGGCAGTTCCATGTGCCGTAGAGAAAAAGCAGGTTAATTATGAAGAATGTATTGACATTTCACACAGAGCTGTTAGTGGCATGGCTGCTCTCACCGAGAATAAGAAAAGTGCTGCCTCCGGTGATGTAAACACTGAACAGGAAAAGTTGACAAAGAGCAGTGAGGTGGACGAAGAGGGCGTTGCCACAGCATGTGTTTCGCTTGTTACAGAGATGGAAAAACTACAAATAAATGGATTAGTCAGTGCCAAGAAGGATCAGGAGTCACCTCTGGTCTATGATACTAATGTCATGACTGTCATTGATGAGGAAGAAGTTGATAGCCAGTCTTCTATTTGCTCATCTGCAAAGCTCTCTGCTGATTACCTTGCCTGTAAACCTCTGAGTGATGTCTCCATGTTAACATCTGTTGGGCAAATATCTACAGACCTGCACTCTATTTCAAATCAGGAAACTGTGGCTTTGACCAACACAGCCTCTTTAAACATGGAACTGAATGATTTCAATGATACCTCACACCCATTGGACTTATCAACTGCTGCTGGCCTAGAGCCAACTGATGCACCCAAAGGTGTAAAAGCAGGTAGTGTGACAGAAACTGCTGCTCTTTCTACAGGAGAATCATCAGTGACTTTAGAAGCCATGACACATGACCAATGTCTTCCTATCAGTGAACAATGTGCCAGTAAACCTACCCTGGTACTAAAACCTCCTGGCCCTATGCTGAGTCACTTGGAGTTTATTAATGAGTGTGATGTCTCCCTTCCTGACCAGCAAGAAAACCAGAGCACCGAGAATGTAATTGACACTAATGATGTGATAAATGATACAAAGGATGCCCCAAAATGTATTTCTGAACATGAGAATCCTGCTACTGCGGTCCCGGATAATTCATCAGACTTCCTTATTATACCTCCCAACAGGGAGATGGATAAACAAAAGCAGCCATCTCATTCTCCCTGTACAATACGACAATTGGGTGAATCTGATAATGCCATTGCTCAATCTAATGTTGGACCTGAGTCTGGGATGTGGCCCATCAGCACTGAGCCCATTAGTTGTGACGCATCCATTATAGATGGGCTCATAAATGCTAGTCCAGCACTGAGCTCCAGTTCAGTGCTCAACCAGGACAACATGAAAGGGAGAAATAGAGATCATAACTCCCCCTTTGATGTAGACGAAGCAAAACCAGATGAAAAACAAATCCACAAATGTAAGGAAACAAAGGGGCGTGGCCAAAAGGGAACAGCTGACTCATCCCCACAGCAGGACAGTGGGTCAGATAAGGAGGCTGGGGAGGAAGTCCGAAACCTTCCAGCAATGCAACTGAAAGTAAATAGTATAATGCCTTCAAAAGTAGAGAGTAGAGATGGGATCAGTGGAATAGAGATGGAGGCTGAGTCTTCAACTCCCGCCAACAACCTCAAAGCTGCAGACAACACTTTGACCTCTGAGGTCATGTTGTCTGGTGATGACTCTCGGTTGGTTTCGGTCCTCAACCTGCAACAGTATGTGACAGCACCCGCTCATCCCTGCTCTGACAGGGATGCATCTGTAGACTGGACTGATGTTCCTAACCTATCACAGTCCAAGCAGGCTCTAAATCATTTTGCTCAGCAACAAGAACCACAAGGGCTGGGATCTAGCCATACATTAGAACAATCTTCTGTTCACCATTTGGAGCAGAGGGAGGGTGAGGAAATGAGTAACAGAAAAATAAGCAAGACCCCTCTCATTGAGGAAGGGCATGATTCAGCTTTGTGCGAGTCTGCCAGCAGCAATGTGTTGACTGTTGACGACCACAGTGTCACAGGCAGAGTAAAAGAAGTAGAAATAAGTAAAAGTGAGGAAGAGGGAGGAAAGGGCGCACAAGGGGTTAACATAGCAAACATTGCAAATTATTTAAATAAGACTGGAGTGGTTGTTGAAAGAGAGATTATAGCCAACACAGAAATTGCCACAGTTTGCTTACATGAAAGTGAGAAAACACCGGGGGAGAGTAAGCATCAAAGCACTCCTTCAGAACTGGCTAGGTCAAGTCCAGATTTCATGTCAAAGGATGAATTTGGGAGTGACAGGGGTTCTGAGGGTCAAGGAATCACTGTTTTACCACCTTGCCGTCAAGCCCAAGATGGAAAACCTAAATCCACAGAGAACACTATAGCCCTTGTTGGTGAATCGCCCCCATATCCGGCCTTTCCTTTAGGAACGCCACTTTTATTGCAGGTTAGAATGAATGGGCTCGATATTGACACAGTGCATATGACAAACCAGTCAAGAGATATTTGTGCTGGAAAAGCAAACATTCTGAGTTCTGAGTCTCCAGAGCAACCAGAAACACTGGGAAAGACTCCTGGTTCTGCTGTAGTGGTAAAAATTGAGGGGTGTAAAATTGAGCAGTGTGACATTCAGGGTGCAGTGTGTGAGGCAGTGCCTCACAAGCTGCAGAGTTCTAACGAAACTGCAGTGTCACAGAGCAGCCCAGTGGCACAAACACCCATAAAAGGCCCTGACACGACACAGGACTCAAAGAACGACAAAGCATCCTTGGATGAAAAGAAAAAGGCCAGCCAGGGGTCAGAAAAGAATAAAATGGACGAGATAAACAATGAAACAGACGAAAAACAGAGGCTCGTAAAACCAACTGGGGCCGCTGACGTCTTTGGTTCAGGCTCAGTCCAATGCTTGGGCGTGAATGTCAGTGCAGTGCCACCTGGCAGTGAGATATCTGCTTTTCACAACGTCAGTGGGGTGGGGAATGTAGCTCATGTTAAGATGCCCACAGCAGATGACGTTATTATAGCTGGTTACCAAGTTATTGATCACAGTGTTGACGCCAGCCTTTCGGCCCTTGTTGCTTCTAAGTCCCCAGAGGACCTTGTGGAGATGGCCTTCGATGTTGCCACCAACCCAGATAAGGACTCGGCAATCAATGCTCCTGCTTACACAGGTTCTTCTACAGACCAAGTCCCGGGGGATAAAGGGTCGGTCACGCCACCACACACAGACCGCATTGATAACGCCAGTCATCCATTGATCGCATCAAAGACCCCAAGGGAACATGTAGAGACCTCTCTAGATTCTGACCTAGGGCCCGACCTCTTAGCAGCTGATTCAGCAGAAGAATCCTCTGCCACCACTTCTACTACTGAACAAGTAGAGGTGTGCGTGAGTGCGGCTAATGTCCCAGAGTCACAAACCAAGATGTCAACAAGTCCTGATCGTGGGGTAACCACAAGACAGGAACCAGAGACAGACTGGATCAAAGAATTGAGAGAAGTGGCAGGCCTCTGTGACCACACAAGTGCAGGCGACGCTTCTGATTCACATACATTTTTAAGGTAAACTGTGTGTGTGTGTCTGCATGTGCGCATGGTAGTTAGTGTGATTACTATTTGTATTTGAAAATCAACAGTGATCATTCTGTGCAACACCTCTCTCTATGTGGTTGAATTGAGAAAAGGTCAGCATACGTCATGCGTATCCCCCCCACATAAAGCAGGTTGTTGCTGCCACGCATTCTTAACTCAAAGAGCAACATAGGAGATATGCTTCCTGGTCTGCTTTGTTGTTCTTACCCACTTGCAGGTGCTCGTGTGCAGCAAGGCTTGTAATGTAGTAAGTAAAAGACACTTGGGCTCTTCAGTTATACAAGACCAGGCCAGGGCTATAGGGTGAATCATTGGCATAGCCGTATTTATACAACCAGATTCATTTCCATTTAAATTAGATTTTTTAATTATTAATTGTTTTAGTGTTAGGTTAAACCTGCAATATGTCCCTTTTTCACTGCAGCAAACACTTTTGTGAGTATCTAAAGAATAAACCCCATCCACCCACGACTCAATAAACCCAAGGATTCTCTAAATCAATTTGTATTGTGGACAAAATTTAAACTTGTTAACAAAAGCGATGACTACAGTGAAAAAGTTACATAGTGCACGGTTGTTGTTTTTTTTTACTGCAATAACCATCATTTGATTAATGGATCCGTATGAGTTGTGTCCCGGCACACAGTGTTATAATGAATATGAATGAGGGAGTAGAGACAGAGCAGGATGTTGTACTGATGTGAACCCAGGTCAGATGATTCTGCCCCAGAGTTCCGAGGGAAGTAATGCAGCCTATTATATACGAAGGATGACATCATCTGTGACATCAGCTCATCTCTCCAGGGCAAGAATGGACCTTTTCTCACTCACAGCTGTCCTCGTCGCAGTGGATCACACACACACACACACACACACACCCGTTCTCTTGCTCTATTTCTCTTTCTCTCTCTCTCTCATATAACACACTCATGCAAACACATTCAAACATTCAAAGACACCTGTGTGCAAGCAAACCAACAGATGTCCTTTGTAAATCATTTCTTGGGTACTTTCTGTAAAGTAAACGGTGCCCCTAACCGCTTTCTCCTGTATTGCTTTTCCAGGCCCCTCCCATCTCTGGACTCTCCACAACTGGATTTTCTCACCCCCACCGACGAGATCACTGTTCCTCTCACTCTGCAGGCCAACACACTGACCGCAGCTGCAGAAGAAGAGAACACTTCAAACCTTGCATCTGTAGAATATGTGCAAAAACCTGAAGCAGTTTTGAATAGAACAGAGGGACTAGTACAGCTTCCTGAAGCAGTGAAGCAAGCAGAGAAACTTCCAGAAGCAGTGAAGCTACCAGAACCGCTTCCAGAACCAGTGAAGCTACCAAAGAAACTTCCAGAACCAGTGAAGGAGTCGGTACAGCTTCCAGAACCACTTCAAGAACCAGTGGACATACCAGTACAGCTTCCAGAACCAGTGAAGGAGTCGGTACAACTTGCAGAACCAGTGAAGCTACCAGAACCACTTCAAGAATCAGTGGACATACCACTACAGCTTCCAGAACCAGTTAAGCTAACAGAGAAACTTCCAGAACCAGTGAAGTTACCAGAGATACTTCCAGAACCAGTGAGGCAGATAGAACAGCTTCCAGAACCCATAGAGGTACCTGTAGAACAACTGAAACCTACGCCAGTAAAGCATAAAGTAGAAATTCCAGAACAACCAAAACACTTGCCAGATCTCACAGAGCCAACAGAGAATTCTGTTGAGTTCTTAGAACCAGTAAAGGACCTCAAGCACCCTTTACAAGTTCAAGAACCAACTTTGATCCCAGAACCTGCAAATGGCTCAGGACAACTGAAGATATCATCCGACTTCCCTGAACAAGTTGAAGAAGCTGCAGAGCTCCGAGAACCGGTGAAGGAGCCAATCACTGAGCCATCCAGGGAACCAGAAAAGCTATCTGCTGAGAGACTACCAGAGGAACTAGTGAGAGCCCCAACTGAGGAAACTCCAGTAAGCCACACAGTTGAGGATCCAGAGCCACACAGCAGTGGGTGAGTATCTATCCAGTCTATGTGTGTATTGATATTCCAATCATTACATTTTTACTGTTTGTTTTGCCAGGTCAGGGGAGTGTTATGTATTTGTCTCAGATGTTTGTAACAATAGAATTAAATCATGTGCGTGTGAAGGAAAGAATAAACTGAGTGGATGAGAATCATCAAAACAAATTAAATCTAGAAAATTAAAAGCCATCTTGGTAATCAGTGAGGATTCACTTTTCTTAGTGGTTTGTGTAACTTGGATTTCAACATGGTGGAAATGACAGAGGAGACTTGTTGTTAATAACCACTGTCCCGTGGGAAGCGGTGGGAAGTACTGTGTGTTTTTCAGAGGTCAGCAGAAGCCACACTCGCCATGTTGTAAGACTTGGGCCATAGGTCTCCATGAGCTAATGGTTCCCATAGCAGCCCTGCTTTGCTTTCTAACACTGGGAGGGGTCTGGTCAGCTGTGGCTGTCTGCGGTAGTCTTTGGAGTTTCGATTGGATACGAATCAGGGTGCTGCGTATAGAAGCTGTTTTTCTGGTTCATGGCACTGCTGTAAACCAATTATGTTGTAAGAAAAAACCTCCTAAATGATCACAATAAAATGTGGCGTTAACTTCTCCTTATTGAAGTAGTTTGAACTGTTCTGGACATACTTACTTCCCATATATGCAACTTTCTGTCTTTTCTTTGTGAATACCTTTTTGTGTCCACATGTGCTGTTATTTTCCTTAGTCAATAACTGATTGTTGCTGAAATTAAATTAGCTTTTGACGCTCTCTTAACTGACAACACACACACACACACACTCTCCCCCTGATAGCACATGCTGTCTGTCAATCACAACACATGCTTCCTCAGTCGTGCCGGAGACAGTTACCACAGTGAGACACATGAGGAATGAGACTATCATTTGTGCCACACATGAATATTATTAATAGTTGGTGTGTGTTGTTACAAGCAAATGTGTGTGTGTCCAGAGATGCCACAGAAATAAATGAAATATGAGGCTTTCATGTGTGCCACACATGAATATTATTAATAGTCTGTGTGTGTGTGTGGCATAGTTACTACAGAAAGACATCACCATTGAACATCATAAATTATACATGAATAGCATTGTGATTCACACAATGCTATTCACGTATCATGTGTATTTTGTGTGTGTGTGTGTGTGTGTGTGTGTGTCAGAGCGAGAGAGAGACAGACGTCTTCCCTGAATGAAAGGGAACTAGTGGAATGCGTTTGCATGGTCATGGGTGTGTGTGTGTGTGTTTTCATTCACCCCCGCCCCTCAGTGAGGCTGTTCTAGCTGTCGCTCCTCCTCAGTGTGTTGCTCTGTGAAGGCAGGAGCAGCAGGAATTTGGGAATCTGACACACACACACACACACACACACACCCCAGACATGGTGGAACAAACGCCGGAGTTCAGAGAAACAGTTGAGCATGTGCCACTGTGTGAGTGAGAGAGTCTCAGTCAGAGAGAGAGAGAGGGTTCGAGAGTGAGTGTGACAGAGCAAGGTTTAGTTGAGTTGGCTCTGGTGTTTGAAGTGGAGCTACTGCTAAAGAGTAGGGATTTCCATCACCTAGTTCTGGAGTTGTTTGGTGGATTCCTCCATGACTGACCGCCGGGTGAGTTGATGTGGGAAATACTGTTGATGGAGTGTGTGTGTGTGTGCTTGCACGCGTTTGTGCATTTACTGTACACTCTTTGACGCTGCAGCAGAATGACCGTAGGTAACTCGCTAATTCCACTCGGGCTCCACTGACCTCACCAGATGGGAGTGAAAAGGAGGGAGGCGGAGGAGGAGGAAATGAGGGAAAGGAGGGCAGAAGGGCAAGAGACAAAAGAAGATGAGCAGTTGAGAAATGCAAAGCGGCATGTTGTGAAATGTGGTTCAAGTCGCAGCGTGTTTTCCTTCCTTCCTTCCTTCCTTCCTTGCTCTGCCTTTTATACATGACTCGCTGCGTGTAGATATTGCACTATAGTCTACTACTGTCAACTGGTGTCACCTATGTTAGTTTGAACTCTGGCTTTAGCGCCAGAGTTTTCCTCAACTCTCAAAGCTCCCCCCCCCACCTGCATGTCTCAACTGAAACAGTTAATTCATAGTTTGCCTCTTTTCTACTGAACCAGTGAAGCTTGACTCGGCTGAACGGTGCTGACATGGTGGACAGTAGTGTTTGTTTTGGTTTTGTTAAAGTCGGCCTTGAAGGCGATGTGAATGGATATGTCTTTCCATGTCATTCTCCTGTGAGTCATATTTTGTGGATTTTAAATGGATGTAATGTAGCCCACAGTCAACCACAAACTAACCAGATGTCTAGCTGTATAATATTTACTCTGCTAAGTAGCTCTGCTAATATTTTCCACAGTCTTTGACTGATAAGCCAGGAGGATTTGCTCACTCTCTTAAGCTGACTTGACTCAGTATTTCACTTGCGAGAATGACCGATGTTTTAGTGTCTCTGTGCTTGAACAGTGACAGTATGACATACACATTACGGCTCTAGCTCTTGTGCTTTTGTCCATTATCACAACACTTCCTGTGTGTGTGTGTGTGTGTATTTCAGGAAGCCTTGCACCAAGCACATTTTATTTAAATTTTAACATCTGTTCTCTTTTCAAACTGCTTTTGGTTTGCCTTTGCTTCCATTTGGTAATTCTTCTTTAGTTGAATGTTTCCTTATTGGCACTGGTGGTGGTTCATATTACAACTTTTGTGAACTACATTTTGTCATTGTTATTTTGAGGCTGCTTAAGTTGCACTATGTCAGTCACAGATGCAGTCATATTTATGGTTTAGTATAGGGCTTGGCCGGAAATATGACTGGCCGGTGACCTAGATAACTACTATACATTTAGAGGTGATGGATATCTCCAAGCAACCTGTTTAAACATCCCTTCATCGGTATAAGCTTTTGAAACACTTTCAACATTTTTGTACGCTCAGCCAAATGAGAAACCAGAACTTGAACGACCTGAGACGCCTGCGAGCAACACCCTTAAATAAACGCATTCTCCCAGAGCACCTCATTAAATGCTATTAACTTCTCGCTGTGGCCAGCAGAAAGGTGGAGGCTTGTTTGCTCTGAAATGAGCTGGAAGGAAGAAGTGGG
>OMKN01022228.1:0-22230 GCA_900302345.1 Melanonus zugmayeri
AGAGAGAGAGAGAGAGAGACAGTCAGAAATATTCAGAGAGAGAGGGGCAGATATTCAGAGAGAGAGCGAGATATATTCAGAGAGAGAGTGAAAGACAGTCGGCGATATTCAGAGAGAGAGAGAGACAGTCAGAGATATTCAGAGAGAGAGAGAGAGAGAGTCAGATATATTCAGAGAGAGAGACAGTCGGAGATATTCAGAGAGAGAGAGAGAAAGATATTCAGAGACATATTCAGAGAGACAGTCAGAGATATTCAGAGAGAGAGAGTGAAAGACAGTTGGAGATATTCAGAGAGAGAGAGAGAGAGAGAGAGAGAGAGAAAGATATTCAGAGAGACAGTCAGAGATATTCAGAAAGAGAGAGACAGTCAGAGAGAGAGAGACAGTCAGACAGAGAGAGAGAGAGAGAGAGAGACAGACGGAGAGAGAGCTGCTGGTGGTGAAAGCCACTGCTGTTTCTAGGTCACAGAGAACGTGTGAATAGCCTGCCGGATCCTTGCACTGGTCTGAATGATTTATTACTCAGTCCAAGTCAAAAACAGAGCAGCACACAGAAGCTAAGAAGGGCTGTCATGAAAGAACCCAAGGAATTGAGCCAAAATCCAACCAAGTCAAATAAAAGCGGACAAATAGTCTAAATAGTGTGTGTGAGAAAAAGCGTTTGGGATCGCTTCCGACTGTGTCCAACACCTCAGGTGAAACAACAACAAAAAATAAACGTATTTTAAAGATAAAAGGATTGGCATGGACATGGATTGTGTGGGAGGAGGTGTTTTGTAAAGATACCCCAAAATAAAATGCATTGTAGGCATCCGACTGGGCTAAACCCTTTACTCTAATAGTATTAACAGATGCCATGATATTATGTTCTACTCTGGCGTGACAAATCGCACACAAATAAATAAAGACATCATGCATCTGTCGCCACAGGCAAAGAGCACGACATGTGTCAATATCTGGATGGCATCTGGAGCTCTGGATACAGCACACACTAAGAAACCTCACTGTAGTGCAGTACATCGTAATTTCAAAGCCAGTGTTTTATCGTCAGATGTGTAGTCTAACACGGCCCTTTTGCAGGGCCATATCCAGGGGTGATTACTTCTACATTTGGCATACATGAGTGTTGGGAGTTGTGTCATGTATTAACTATGTATTTTCCTCATCTAACCTTGTGTGCTGGTAAATTTCCACTCTGCTGTGTATGTGACTCTTTGCTTAATGTTATTTCCAAAATGTGCTAGGAGTTTTACCGTGCTCTTATCTTGAGAGGCCTTTAAGGTTTACTCTCAACAACAACTGTCCTCGCTTCATGGACAGTTTCTGTATTATCTCTATGTAAGACCATGGTGGTAATAACTCTCTGCATTCTTTCTCTCGCCCCATAGACGTGACTATCACGTACAACCTGTATATATGCTTTATGCATCTGAATAAACTTTGAATCTCTCCGGGTGATGCTGCCTTGTGTCACATTGATTCCCGAGCTCGCTGCTTTTCTTACAGGAGATGATCCTGAAACCTGAGACTCACACACACATTAGATTACAGCTAGAAAAAAATTTGCATAACAATGAGTTAATGTTGTGAAGTATTCTATAGGCACTACTTTTGCGAAGGCTGCGTATTGTGATCTGGTGCCCTCCCTGTGTTATTCTGAGCCACTAAAGGGTCACCCCTTCTATGTGAGTGTGTGAAGTGAACTTCTTGAGGCGAGGCTCCTCTATGTACTAGAAACACGCACAGGAAGGAGTGCAGATGGGAGTGCAGATGACCATGGGTGAGTGGTTCTACCCACAAGCTACCATGACGCTGCCACTCTCTGGCTTAGTCATCAGACACAGGAGGGGGGAGGCTACAGAGAGCCAGGCTGGCCCAGCCGAGAGGATGATGGGCTGCCAGCCAGCCACCCTCCACGGCTCCCATACTCCCAGAGCCAGTAAGCTAGCAGGAAGCTAGCCATCAATGATTCCTCCTCACCCCGGCGACCACATCTTTCAGGGCCTCCCACACAGAATGCGATGTCCTCTATGCCACAACAACAGAGCATGAAGGGGCCCCTGCGCTGTTGTAGTTGATAACTGTCATGTGCTCGGCGTATATGATGTCGCGCACCTCAGGGCTGATGTGATATCGCTGGTAGGGGTGCTACTGCACCCATGGCTTCTCCCTTGTATCTTTCAGGCACAATATGAAATGCATAAAACCCTTAGCTGTAACGTAAGATGTACACTTTTGTGCTTCCTATTTAGCTCTTGACTCATTTATTTTTAATTTCTAATCTAATTAATATCTGATTTTATGAATTTTGGCACATCTGGTTTCCTAAAGTCATTAGTGTTCAAAATATTGTAGCACTTTCATTTATTCCTTTATTGTATTTTAGGTGGTCTTAGTGGTGGGTGGGATATCACCATAATCATTAAGTTTACTATTAAAATCATCAGCTGCACACACATTACTGCACAGCTGTTGCCAGGCAACAACGAGTCAAACCATTTTTTATTGACACCGCCGTAATTAATAGACATCTGCCACACACTCAACACAACACAGTGATTTTAAATGAATTGCCATCATTATTTGTCCCAAACCTTTATTTCATAAACAGCCAATTAGAGTTTGACAAGCAAACGCGAACAAAAAGTAATGTGTTTAAAAAACACGTAGCCTGGTATTAGTTGTGATCTTCCTTAGCAATTAACCTCAAGTTAATTGGAATGTTCCTCTGATGTGAATGGACTCAGGGCCTGAGTGTGTGTGTGGGTGGGTGTATGTGTGTCGGTGATTTCGTAATCACACATACATAGGATTCTGCAATACCATGGCTCATTAAAAACAAGGGAATTACCTTGTAAACCATCTCTAACAGTTTAAAGCTTTTAAAGTGTGTGGTAAACAGAAAAGTAGTGCAGTGCACTTGCTGTGTGAGCAATTGCAAACAGGAAATTGGTGAGAGAGTGTGTGTGGATGCTGGAACAGAAATTAATCAATTGAACTCACATCATAAACTGTAATGTATGATTTTCATATTACACATTGGCGTTTAATACCATCCGTTAAGTCATGAGTATAAAATGCTTCTCTAGTTACAAAGGACTCAAACTAGTCCATGCCTGAAAATTACATATACTTTTTATATTATTTTCAATGTCTGGGTTTGCTCAGGCCAGTTTTTATTATTATTATTATTATTATTATATTTGTATTTTATTTACTTTTTTTAATCTAGGGATGGAACATGCAAAGTGACTTCAGTCTTTCCCCTCATTATTAAAAAAAAGGTGTGGAAGTTTCAAGATTTTTCACAAGCATCCTGATCTCAGCACAAATCAAGTAGATGACATTCCATGTCTGATCGTGACATGGACATCGAGACATTGAGACATGTTTATTTTCTTTTGATCGGGGGAAGTACTACTATTTCTTATAGGGAAATCAAATGAAAAAGAGGAGAAAAATTAGATTGAGTTTCTAGATTGCACTTGTGAGTCTAACAGAGACTGCTATGTGGGGAGCAGCAGTGTAGTGGATCTCTATAACAGATTTTGGTCCATCTATCCATCCATTTGGCCGAAAAGACAAAGGACGTGATAGCAATAGAAGAGGACGAGTAGAAGATCAAGACGGAGAGCAGTACAAGTACAATGTCTCGTATCACATGACAGCGAATGTGTTGGTTAGAAGTGTCTTTGGACAGGTGGCCTATTGGTTTATTAAAAGGTCATGACATATGAAAAATGTGTTCCACAGATTATTGGCTCTATTGGTAAAAGTGTAGTGGTGATTTAAGTTGGAAAATGTTGATATCAAGCATAATATTGAAGAAAAGAATCAATACCACAAATAATATTTTTTGGTTTAAAGAAAAAATCCTGCCTTTAGGGCACAACTTTTTTTTAAAGTGTCTGGACACCTGGCTTGAAATAATAAAAATGCATATGATATCATAGTTTGGTCTAATTAAGCATCCACAAAAATCGGAGTGAAAAAAAACTTTCATAGCTATTAGAAAACCTAGATCAAAAAAGCTGCTTATTGTGCGTGTGGGCGTGTCAGGTCCCGTTTTGATTGACTTCTCCCTGGTTCCGCCTATGTCAAACAAGCTCTCATTTGGCGCACGCTGCAGTCGGTGTAGTCCAGCCCTATATGTTTGAGCCGTGTGATTCATCAGAGGATGAGGCAGAAGCCTCAAAACAATTAATTTGAATTGGTCACTGAATGGTGAGTTACAAAATGCTTTGCTATCCGGATGAACCGAGCCGAGCTGCGAGCGCGTCTCGACGGCCAGGAGCCCCCTCCGTCCCCCCGGGAGCCTCGCTAGGCACCGTCAGGGTGCGGCAGCTGGTGGACGACGCGCCCCGACGGTGCCTAGCGAGGCTTTCCGGCAGGAAGGCTCACGGTGTTTGCCTCTGGGAAAAGCTTGTGGGTTTGAGAAGAAGCGTCCCGCCGTCACTCGCTCGCCCGCACCCGCCGCGCCCGCCCGCCACCGACAGAGAGACCTCGACACGCGGCGGGAGACGCGGACAGTGTGACGGAGACACAAGGTCGTCCACTGGCTGCTGCGCACCGATGGCGCCTAGCGAGGCTCCCGGGGGGACGGAGGGGGCTCCTGGCCACGCGTCAAGACGCGTCCTGAGGCGGCTCGGCTCGGTTCGTCCGGATAGCAATGCATTTTGTAACTCACTGTACATTTCAGCACAAAGAAACAATTCATAAAAGAAGTCCGGCTCATTCGGAAAATTAAAGAATGACGCCATCCTCAGCGGTAGACGTGACCCAGGGAAGCACAAACCACCATAATGGGAACAAATACAATAAATCCTAATCGCTACGTAGAGAATTAGCTGAGATGCAAAGAGGCAGATTGAGCACGAGCAGAGAGGTGGGAGGGGAGGTGGGAGGGTTGGAACAACTGGCAACATTTTCTGTGATTGGTTCGTGGATCTTGTCTCTTCTATGATTGGTTCATAGTTTTGATGTTGTGATTGATGCGTCACTTATTACGAAATAAGTGGAGAGAATAATCTGACCCAATTCAAATCCAACATCAGGAACGAGTAAAAAATGTAAATGACAATATTTCAGACATGGATTGAAACTAATATCTAATACTATTTAGGTGCTTACTAGTATGTACATAAGACCCTAACATAGTTAGAAGGTTTTTGTGGATTTGGGTGTCCAGTCACTTTAATGTTAACATATGCGGGGGCACCACAAAATCCCAAATAAGCCAACAATTCCTCCCAATGAAGTACAGAACAAAACACGAGCTGGCTGTGTGTACTGTAGGTGAGAGACAACGGCCAGGAACCCTGCGGCCGCCTCACCTTCCTCAAAGAGTGCAAGAACCCCAAGGGCCTCCCGCAAACTGCAGTGTGCAACCTGAACATCACCCTGCCTGCGCTGAAGAAGGTAAGGCTAGGCGCTACCTCAACTCCATTATCTGTTGTCACCACCACGACCATGCCCATGTCCATGGCAGTTAGCGTCATAGGCTAACCCCCTCCAGGAGCTAGAGGGGAGGCGAGAAAATCTTTGGCCAAACTGCCGCCACTGTGTCTTTTATCTGTTTCGAGCTTCTCTCTCGACATATACCGGTTATTTACACTACAGTGGTTTTAGTTTTGGCTGTTCTAGTATTTTCTATGAAGCTGTCTTCCAAATTGATTTAATTTGGACATCATGCTTTTTGGCTTTTTTGGGGGGCTTCCCTGCAAAGACCTTTTCTTTGATTCTCTGGCTGGCTTAGTGTGGCTTGTCTTCATTTGGTTGTCACTGTTCCATTGGTGTCTTCCCCTTTTTTGCTGGCTTTGATGTGGCTTTTCTTTTTTCCTTGTTTGTTGCTGCTGTCAATCACTCCTTTTTCACACCCTGATGTTTCCTTTTTCCCCTGCTCTCCATTATGTTACTTCCCCCTGTTTCTGCAATGCATCTTGGGAACCAGGAAATGGAATCAGATCCTGAGGATGAGGTAATCCACATGCTTCCCATCATACGCTGCCTTCGCGCTAGACACTCAGATGGTTCATAGGGGGCCCTGCTATTCTCTCCATAGCCTTATTTTCTTCCCACTGCTATCAGGGCAATATGAGCTTTCTGTGTTCAGAGCAAAAGTTCAGTTGTCCGGCTTTGCATGGTATATCAAAATAAATTTCACCTCCGCTATCCGTATCAAATGTAATCTATCCCTTGTGATAGAACTAAGTTAGAGTTAAGTAACGTATAAAGTACAGTTTGATTCTCACTTTGGTAAAGTTTAACCTTTAATATAAGTCATGTGTTATATGATATTACTGTGGTTTTATGTATCAATAATGCTTTATAGGTTATAGTTATAATATTGTGCCAAAATGAGTACTAAATATATAGTAAATATAATTGTGTGATTAATGATCAGCAGAGGCCTGAATGGACTTTTAAAAATAATCAAGAATTGTTTAGCCTACTTTTGCAGGTAGTTTACAGCAAAATAATACATTTCAATTGATTTGAATTGGTAAGAATCAATTGATGGCTATTTGATCAGAAAATAGCCAAGATGGGCGGCCTGGCTCTGAGAGGTGTTTGTGTTGTTATTGTTGCAGAATGAAAAGCCAGAGAGACGCCATACCTTTGCATCCCTAGCCTTACGTAAGCGCTACAGCTATCTGGCCGAGCCTGCACTGAGTGAGTGTGACATTTTCACTAACAAAGCTTTCCGGTATTCCGAGTATTTAAAAATTCTAATGAAAACATTGTTTGGAAACTTTTTTAGTAAATCTGTAAGCTGTTTAACTCTATACCTTGCGTGATTAATATAGAGATAGCTCTGACCAATTCCTTGTGTAATGAATGCATATTTCTCACCCTAAATAGCACATTTACTCCACATGCTTGTGTACAACGTTGGATATGGTTTTGCATGGATTTTGTACGATTCAAGTTTTTTCTGTGCAGTGCCTGCCCACTAAGTTGGTGTTGTGTTCTTGAAAGGTTTGGCTTGGTTGTTTTTTTACCACATATGAGTCCAACATATGAACATGTTGCTTTGATTGATCAACATGTGAATGTGCATTTGAGAAGAAATCAAAGATGATGCTGTTTTTAGTTTTTGGTTAGATGAAAATGCATGATGAGAAGTCACACGTATGGCTCTTTTTATGACTCTTCCACTGCTCGTCACCAAGGGTAGTCGATCCTGTACCATATAATGGACCCAAATACATAGTCTTGGAACTAGCATTTACCCAATATATTTTTGTTTTATAAAAGGAACAATGGAATGGCTTCTGTTGCCGATGGCTCTATTTGATTAGAGTGTCCAAATTCTCTTTGGGGAAACCAGCTTTATATCATTTTCAGAGCAAACAGATAAAAGGCACTGTCATAATGAGATTGATATAAGAGCCCATGTGCTAGCTAGTAGCACATCAGAACATAAAGGAGAACAGTCTTTTGTGTTATCTTGTTGTGTTTTGTCTATTGTCATTTGTCGGTCCTTTCATTGTCCTTCGACAATATTTGTTTGGCTTCTTATACATTTGTGTTGCTGTCTTGAGAAGTTAGTTCAACGTGGATCACATAGAACCAGTCCATTTCACGCTAACATTTCCCATTCCAGCACCTAAAACTATTGTTCTTACTTTCCTTGATGCCAGGACAACGTCACTGACCAATTCTTCCCTCTGGTCTTTTCTCCTTGTCACTTTTTTCTCCCTTCTCCTTTCCCAACATCATTTTCTGTTGCCTTTTTATTCCGTATTCTGTTGGCATTTTGTTCTATTTCTTCCTCGTTATTTTAATTATTCCATTTGAAGAAACCACAGTTGAACGAGGCGCAGCCGCAAGAACAGTGCCTGCTGGTTACCCTCACAAACCTATCTTTCCAACCAGACATTACCCACCATGGTCGACTGCTCCTATTACCGTCCCTGGTCAAACAAGGCCCATCGGGTTGGGGGGCCCCAGCCCCCATAGAGCTTCACCGGCAGGCTCGCCAGCTTCTTCTCCACTGAAGTCCTCCTGGCCCCATTCCGCCCCTTGCCCTGCCTCACCAGCATCCATAAGAACTCTCCTGGGAGCCCCACCGCCAGTTCCCTACATGTCTTCCCCAGTTCAATCCGCTAGCGAAGTAGCATCCTCCTTATCCTCCCCCATTAGATCTTATAGAACTATGGCTTCACCCATCAAGACAGTTGTTCAGCAGGGACAGTACCCTGTCCAGGGTTCTGCGAGCCGAGTGTCCTCTGGCAGCCCAAGCAAACCTGCCACAGACCCGTCGTCTATCAAAAGTCTTGCTTCAGCTTACACTTCAAGGACTTCCCCAATACACTCGTTAGCCAATGGTTCCTTGGTCGATAGATCACTGGCCACGCATAGTACTCCAACATCACCAAAGACATCTGTGAACATGTACAATTCTAGTCTCCCTTTTAAAACTGTACTTGGTTCCACACATACAACAGAGGCAGGAACAACGTCTCTCTCTTCTGCTAAAACCCTCTCCGGTTTGTCTTTAATGCAAAGCTCTGTAGACTCAACGCTAGCATCCCATGGAGGGAAATCTTCTGTTTCCTCTCTCTCCTCAAATGGACAGACCACAATTGCCTGCTCTGATTTTTCCACACTGAATGGATCGGTTTCACCTGTAAAATACCCATCGTCTTCCTCCACACCGTCTTCGCCGTCCTCGCGCCTTCTCTCAGATAGGAATAGTAGCCTTCAGGACAGAATCCAGGCTACCACCCAAGCAGCGACCTCTAGCGTTAGCGCAGCCATAAACGAAGCCATAAACTCATGCTCTGCATCAGGCTATGGAACTCTCAAAACGCTGTCCTCCTCACATAGATCTGCAACCACTAGCTCAGCTTATGGCTCCCTTAGATCCACAAATGCCAGCTTGCCAGTGTCCTCTAGTGGCATGACGGTACCAGTGTACTCCCTAGTCAATGTCTTGCCAGACGCCCCCGTCAAACCAGGACCAGGCTCTCTCAAAATGGCGCTGCCAGGTCCTTCACACACATGCATGCCCTCGTCGTCTTTGTCTTCCTGTATAACCTTGTCTAAGATCAACTCTCAGTTGAAGTCCCCTCCGTTCATTACGCCTCCAGTCATCCATACGACAACAGCGTCCAACCAGGAGATACTAAGAGATGTTGCTAACATGAAAGAGGATCTGATGCGTATGACAGCTATCCTGCAGACAGACACACACACGGCTGCTAAAACTGTGCAAACGTCGCATACTGGCACTCCCAAAGAAACCAGGTTAGAGGACGAGGAGCCATATACTTTAGTGGAAAAAGTGAAGGAGGATTTAGTGAAAGTGAGTGAAATATTACAAAAGGATATTTTAACTGAAGGTAAAGCCAGGGCCGCTAAAAAGAGAGCTTCGGAGGATGAATGGGAGGAGTTCTCTAATGGTGAGATTGAGGAAGCACAGAGATGCTCCCTGTCAGAGTACAATCCTCCGTTTGATGCAAACACTCAACCTGTCAGGCCCCAGTCTGTGCCAGTCAGAGACTTTGACTTGTCCAGGGTAGTTGATTATCTAGCAAACGATGTTGGTGCTAGCTCTTTGTCTAAAATGGCAGAGGTCAAAAGTAGGCTTGAGGAGGAGGCAAAAATAGAAGTAGAAGAAAAACAGAAGCGCATTCTGAAACCAGCTATGTCATTACAGGAGCATAAGCTCAAAATGCCTCCTCCGGGTTCTGGTATGCGCACTTCCCCCTCAGAAAAGGACCTCAGTAAACTTGCTGAGTCATATCAGGCGGCAGATGCTACCTTGGAATCACCCGAGGACTTGTCTCATGAGCAAGATAAGAGCCCTCTGTCAGATAGTGGCTTCGAGACCAGGAGTGAAAAGACACCTTCTGCGCCTCAAAGCGCAGAGAGTACAGGACCTAAACCGCTGTTTGCCGATTCCCCCATCCCTCCCTGTGTCACTGAGACTAGAACAGAAGTTGTCCACATCAGGAGCTATGAGCAACCTGATGAGCTTTGTGAACCTTCATTGGTGGAGGAGGCTGCAACTGCTTATCCTAGTATCGAATCAGACATAGCCTCTCCTAGCTCCCTCACAGATAAGGTCAAAGCCCTTCAGGTAAAAATGTCAGATGAGGATTCCATGATGAGCAAAAGCATGTGTCTTAAAGAGGAGACTCACATCACAACGACTACTAGAATGGTCTATCACAAGCCACAGATAGCTGATGGAGCAGATATGATGGAGGAGACGATGTCTGTTAGAGACATCATGAAGGCTTTTCAGTCTGGTAGAGATCCATCCAAAGACCTAGCAGGCCTTTTTGAACATAAAGTGAGCCAGGATTCCGTCAAAGGAGATGAACTTACCCCACGGTTTCTCGACAAAGACACTAAATCCAAACCTAAGGTGGAGAGGATTATAGAGGTTCATATCGGAAAGGGTCACAGTACGTCGGAGCCGACTGAGGTAATCTTCAGAGAGACCAAGAAACACCCAGAGCTCTACGTGTATAAAGGGGATCATGGTATCAAGGAGCTCAGTGATTATGACGAAGCTCAACAGGAAGAAGAGGAGCTTACTGCTGAAGAATCACTGCCTTCCTTCCTGGAAACCTCTCGTGTGAACACCCCATTGTCACATGAAGAAGACAGCCGCCCAAGCTCTGCTCAACTGATTGCCGATGACTCGTACAAAGCTCTAAAGCTTTTAAGCCAGCATTCCATAGAATACTGTGATGATGAGCTGTCAGAAATCCGAGGGGAGTCATACAGGTTTGCAGAGAAAATGCTCCTATCAGAGAAACTGGACACCTCTTCACAATCTCACTCTGACACAGAGGATTCAGCACTGATGGCAGACCAAACACATCTGCATAGCAGCACAGAGGGTATAAGCCAACAGCAGGGAAGCCCCCAAAAGCAGTTTTCATCTAGGACACCAAAAGAGGGGTCTCCTAAATCAGGAAAGTTCTCCTCACGCAGAGATGAACAGGCTCAGTTTGATAAAGTGACTGTGCTGCATTATTCAACAGATCAGGGCAGCCCTAAACATGCAGTGTGGATGCGATTTACAGAAGATAAACATGACAGGAGCCGAGACAAGCTTCTTTATGAGGACAGAGTGGACAAGACCGTAAAGGAAGCTGAGGAAAAACTGAGTGAAGTGTCACAGTTCTTCCGTGACAAAACAGAGAAGCTTAATGATGAGTTGCAGTCCCCGGAGAAAAAGCCTATGAGAAGGCAAGGGCAGGGAACTAGATCTGGGCCTAGCTCAACATGCAGTAGTCCTGAGAGAACACAACAGAAACCAAAGGTAGGAGGAGAGGGGTTGAGTAAAAGCGATCTCAGGGAGCCGTATGTTAGCAACATGTTTGGTATCAACACTACAAGTGACAGGAAAGGCTCTAGTTTACCAAGCAGTCCTGAGCGAAGTGTGTTTTCTCGCCTCAGTGAGAGTACAGTTAAACAACCTAGTAAGATAAGTGAGTGTGCTCTGTCATCTCCAGTGTCAACATCAACATCAAAGGTCAGCTCTGTGAGAATGAAGTTTGAATCTGAGGCTCAGAAACAAAGTCAGTCTAGTCCAACAAAAATCCCTCCGCCAGTGCAGCCGAAACCTTCCGTGAGCAAACTTCCTGTTTATCAGTTTTCAGGAGTAGGCAAAACTACCAAAGCATCTGAAGTCTCAGGGGACAGTAGCCCACCTACATTTGTTGAAAACAATAAAGGAGCTGTCAAGGATATCAGTAAACCTTTGTCCCCAACATCTCCAACCCTAAAACACACAGAAAACAAGCTGTCAAACATTTCAGATGCAGACCTTAAAAGAAAATTTAGTGAAACGGAAACTGACAAAACTAGATGTAAAGCAGAAGACAATGTTCTTCATCAGGAACTAAAAGAAATGAAAGATAACAAAGGTCTGGTATGTCCAACATATGCCACATATGACACTAAAAACGAGAATTACAGTGAAGCTAAAAAAGTCCAACAATACACAAAAGTTGAAACTGTCTCCAAAAAGGGTGAGGTTGAAGTATTAAGAAAAGACAATGAAGAACCAGTAAACAAAAATATTAGAAAAAAGACAGAATCTCAAATTCCTATTAGGGCAGCCTCTTTCCCTGCTGATACTGATCTTCAAAAGAAACAAACTGTAACTAAACCATCACAGATACCAACATTAGCAAAGACCAAAATAGAGACTGGCCCTGATACAACCCTACCAAAAATGGATGAAGATCTTACTAACAACACATTTGAAATTTTAGATAATGCCCCTAGAGATTCCAACTCAAATAAACTTCCAAGTCCTGGAGAAACACTAGAAAAAATAATTGACCCCCCAATTACTACAACGACCAAAGATAACTTCAAGGGCATCAAAACACTACCTGTTTATGTTAGTGTTCAGGTGGGCCGACAAGCAGAAAGAGAGGCTAAGGGAGGGTTGTACACAGTCAAACAGAAATCCAGCATGGCCCTCAGCCCAATAAGCCCGGATGATGACACACTAGAACAGGTTTCCTTCATAGACAGCTCTGGCAAAAGTCCCCTCACTCCAGAGACCCCAAGCTCTGAAGAGGTTAGCTATGACCTAACAGCCAGAACCCCAGATGGCTTCGGGGATTTTTTGCCAGGGAACACCAGCCCTATAATGGAGGTGTCTGAGGATTCAGAGGAGGAGGAACAATGTAAATCTAGTTTCTCTTTTAAAGAGGCCTTACCAAGAAAACCAGATAGCAAAACGGTTGAAGCCAATCAAGCCAATGTCTATAATTCTAATCAGGAGGAAATAAAAACTATAGATAATCAGACAGAATCAGAATCTTATTTCAACCAACATGATACATCAGACAATGCAAATGAATATAAGACAGAGCAAGAGCAGCAAACTGTATCTAAAGACAAAGGTGTTGCATATATTGAGTTTCCACCTCCTCCCCCTCTGGATTCAGCATCTGAACAATCAGATGTTGAGAGGAAAGGTTCAGGTTCATGTGCCTCTTCAGGAACTGAGACTGAGATGATGGAGGTAAACTTGCAGGAAGAGCATGATAGGTATCTGCTGACTGAGCCAATCATACGCATCCAGCCCCCCACCCCCGTGCTCACAGATGCTGATGACAGCCAATCGAATCCTGAGGATGACGGGGAAGACGAGTCGGTCTTCCAGCCCATACCTTGTAAGAATTCAACCTTCCCTGAAGAGGAGAAGGACAAGAAGGCATCTAAACCCAAAAGACATGACAAAAATGGAAACAACAAAGAACCCCATGGCGTAGCAAATGGCTCCAATGGCTCAAAAAGTTTAAATGGCAAAGAAGGAGAAGATTACGATTGTGAACAAAATGGAAACGATCAATCGATAACAGACTGTTCGATAGCCACAACGGCGGAATTCTCTCATGACACAGACGCCACAGAGATAGACTCTCTAGATGGATATGAACTTCAGGATGAGGATGACGGTCTGTGTGAGCAGGCAGACTCAAGGCTATTTGGCCTTCCAGACAGCAGGAGAGACGTCTGGGCAACAGACTCTTTTAGGTCCTCTGACAGGTCTTTCCCCCCGACCAAACTGGAAGTTATTGAGGAGGAGAAAACTCCAGAGGAATGTTTAAAGATTGACTCCAAAAATGGTTCCCCCTCAGGTGGGGAGAAAACCGATGCTTGTAAAGATGGGGATAAAAAGCCAGAGCAAAAACCGTCGGACAAAGAGGGCTTCTCGGATACTTATTTTAGCTATAAACTCGAAGAAGAGTTTAACTCCACGTTTAAGACTGTGGCGACGAAAGGGTTGGACTTTGATCCCTGGCCTTGTAAAAGTGAGGAGGACATGGTTGTCGACATGGCAGAGCCGAGGGACATCAACGATGAGCCAAAGCCTTTCGGACTGGCCGCCGATGACCACTCCCAGGGCACCACGCCAGACACAACCCCCGCCCGAACGCCAACGGACGATAGCACGCCGACGAGCGAGCCAAATCCCTTCCCCTTCCATGAAGGGAAAATGTTTGAGATGACACGCAGTGGTGCGATTGACATGAGCAAGAGGGACATGGTGGAGGAGAGGCTCCAGTTTTTTCAGATTGGTGAGCATCCCTATTCAGCGGGCAGGTACAGGGTAAGGGATTCAGAACCAGAGGTGTATGCACAACAGACAGTAGGGAATCAGGTGAACACACAGCATCCCACAGATCTCTTTACGTCCCCCCAGGTCTCGGTGCAATCCACCACAGTCCGGTTAGATAGGTCGAGTGTTAATGGAGGTAACAACACATGCTCAGAATCAGCCTCGGGCAACCAGTCTAAATTCTCCACCTTTAAAATTGGTCTTAAATCAGCCCCAGATCAAACACCAAATATAAACGATTCGAGCAGAGGTTCAAATTATCAAACAAGCACTTTTGATCAACCTAATTATATTTCCTCAGGAACCCCAGTAGATAATTATTACTCTGTAGCATCATATTACTCTGATTCCAGCAATTGTAGAACAGGAATGACGGATGATTATTCTAATAACAGGTCCTCAGGCATAGTATATAATAATAATTCTAACTCCCAAGCTCAGTTAGGGATATCAGCACAGGGGGAAAGTTCAGATTGGACAAGAGAACTCCAAGGCACTTATTACCAAAGTACGGATGTCTTGTCTTCCACATCACTGTATAGCACAACTCCCCATTCAGGGTACAGCAATAACAGTAGCAGCGCCCTTCAATCCTCTAAGGGTCGTACTGACAGCCTTGTGTTCAACTTGTTATCAGAACCCATACCGCAGCAGGTTGATAGGATAGAGGCTGCATTTAGTCGACTAGAAGAGAAAAATCACGACAGTAAGTTAGCTTCTAGCACTGTAATAAGCACAGGACCCAAAGTGGTCGAACAACACGTATGCAAATCCAGATTACCTGTGAGCGAACGTAGCTTAAAACTATGCAATGGCTATCAACCATTAGGGAAACATAAGCTAAAGGAAAAGGGTGGCAGTCGCGGTACATGTGTGTTTCGAGAACGATTAGACCCTTGTCAGGGTATGAATACCAAATCTAGAATCCCAGTTCTGAAAGCAAGGAAACCATCTTTAACTGATCATAAAGGAGTCCGGTTGAAATTTGCATTTAGTGACAGGGACATTAAAGTAGCAGAGGTTCATAAACAAAGAGTAAAAAAACAATCCAAGATTGATCCTAAACACAGATCAGGGAAAGAGAGATGTAGTGTCACTCAGACTGTAGTAAGGAAGCCTAGCACCAAGGTCTCACAAAATTGGAAACTCAAATCAAACATTAGTTGCCGGGTAGAAAACCCTACTTATCAACCCCTCCCAGTGGAGGCACAGACAAAATTGGAGAGGAAAACACTGGCCAATGAGGACAAGGAGAGCAGCAGCCGCACCGTCAGCACATCCAGGGACACTTCCTTGTCAGAACCCTCTAGAACTTCTAGAGCTTCTAGAAGTTGCACATCTTCTCCCACCTCCACCACCACTGCCTCCAACACGACCACTACCACCACCACTACTACTACCACCACCACCACACCATCACACCCCACTAGAGGTGTGAAAGCTGAGGTTGCGCGGAGGAGGAGCAGGAGGAAGAGTAGGCCATCTCATGGAGCTCAGGAACAGATGGAGGAGATGGAGGAAGGGGGTCAGGTTGATCAGCCAAGAGCGGCTCCTGTCGCAGAGAACGAGAATAGTTTGTAAACTCTTTATAAACAACTTACATTCTCCTTACTCTTCTTCTTCCTATTCAAGTTGCATGTAGCTGTCGTGGATGCTTTGTGTGGCGTGATGTGTAGATGTCACTTCCTCTTCCTGTCGTTCTTGTCCTCTGTGGCTTCTACTGTGAGAGAGAGAGAGAGAGAGAGAGAGAGATAGATGCTAAGATGGAGAGTAGAACATTTAAGGCACAATCGTCACGTACTAAAGTCGCTTGGTTAAGGGATCTTTTTATTTTCTTGAGATGAGTTTCAGTAAATAAGGCTAACTTAACACTAACATTTAATTGTCTCATCGGCTCTGAATTAGTAGACGGACAGTAGTAACTAAAACTTCAGTGAATGTGTGAGTTAATATTAATTAGCTTGATAAACATCAGCAGGAACACTATCATTATAAGGTCGATCATTTCAGCAGATTGATATTAGTGGTAAACCTAATGAAACCTTCTATGACTACTCCGGGGGTCTCGCACGCATGTCCATGTTCATGTCGCACTGAAAAGCCCATTTGGCCTTGCATCAACTGATTGCACCTTCACACAGCACATGATATAGCCCTGTTCTGCCGAAGGCTTGATTCAGACATGTAGTGGAACCCAAATGTGTCAGAAATGTGAACGTTGTGTTTGTTCAGGTCCACCTGACTGGTTTGTAGTGTGTGTGTTTTTGTATTATCTGGTGGATTTGATCTCTCTGTAAACACTGTGAAAACAATTCATTGGCATAAACTTAAACATCACACGTAAGCCAGTTGCATGTGGCTCTGTAACCTTGGCAAAGTGCTTCCTAACCTGTTGAATTCAAGCTCCGTATGAAGGTGGATTATGTGTGATTTAAGATTCATGAATTGTTTTTACTAGTCGTATTGTCATAGTGAGTGATGGTGATACAAACTCAAAACTCTCATAGTAATTTCCTCTTGTACTACTACTTCTATCAAACTTTAAATGTGTTTTAAAGTATCATAATGTTAGTTTTTATGTAGATCTAGCTGTTCTGGCCTTTCAAATCTCAAGTCTCCCATGAGTAACCCGTGACTCAAAAAGAGTCCATTCTTCACAAATAGAATGGGAACAGATTCTATTAACATATGCCCTATTATTTATATATATATATATACAGTATATATAGGGTCTAATATATGCCCTATTATATTAGAGCCTTCAAATTGTGAATTGTTACCTGAATCCAAATCAGTGGTGATAGTCTGGCCAGAACAGGGAAGTGCTGGGACAGTGATCTTAAGAAGAGACTTTTGGCTGGATGGACGATACTGTTCAGTGGACTCACAGTGTGTGATCTACCACTAAGTATACCACAGAAGGCAAGGAATATCAACCCCCTCAATCAAAATTTACTTCAAATTCAATATTTAAAAAAACATTCTTCAACAATGACCACAATCCAAAAGAGACACTCTTTAAGTTCACAATCCCAGATGTATTTATTTATTTACTGGCTTTCATCTGATGTCATTTTGTCCCTCTGCTGCCTTTTGCATGAGGCTGATTCTGATTGTTTTTTTAATCAATTGTGGGACAGAAAATGGCATACATGAGAGCAGCTCTGTTTAGTCTGGTGGAGGTGGTGGTGGTTTGGGCTGGTGGTGCCCGGTCCCCTTGCCCACATCTTACAACTCTTCCTTGTTATCCCCCCCAAAATGAACAGGCCCTCAGAGTCCCTGCGAGAGAACAGACCTCCGCATGGCCATAGTAGCTGATCACCTGGGACTCAGTTGGACTGGTGAGACACACACACACACACACATATATACACGCACGCACGCACACACACACACATATATGTACTGTATGTATACACGCACACACGCACACACATATTCACATTCCCACCCATGCTGGTGTGATATATGAGATATATGAGAGGTCAAAGAATTCAATGTCCACTGACTGAAATTGTAAGTTTAGTATTTCTTTAAATGTGTAATCCTCTCTATATTATATCTGGAAGAGTTGCCTATGAATACATTTGATCATTGATGATTTGATCATTTTAACATATGCATTATTGCAGATGAAATCAGCTGAAATCAAGCAAATAGTGTGTACATTACTTTACAATGTTTGCTGCCATCTAGTGAGCATACAGAGTAATGTCTCCTCGACCACTGAGAAGTACTGCAGTGGGGGCGTATTCAGCAACATACTGACAAAACAATGCTTACATTTCTCAAATCTAAGGCATATGAGGTATGCAGTGCCTCATATATAGATTTTCTAATCTACCAAAAAAGTGAAAAAAATATCACGAAAATTATTTTATTGTACTGCCAAATATGCCCAAGAAAAAAAAAAAGAATTATTATTGCATTGCATTCAAAGTCAACAAACAAAACAAAAAATGTATATTAAAGATATCATTTGTACTGATTATATTAAGGGCTGATAACCATGCAGTAGTGTGTGTGTGTGTGTGTGTGTGTGTGTGTGATGGAGAGAGAGGGATGAAAAAGATACAATGCTGTTCAGCTAGGAGGGTGTGCCCTCTGCAGTGTGCCCAGCCCAGTCTGGGTGCAGTGCAGTCGCAGTCCTGCTGCCCTCCTACTCTGTTATTTATTTATTTATTCATATTGTGGGTGTGGGTGTGTGAGTGTGTCTGCCTGCTGCCAGTGTAGTGCATTGTTGTACTTGAGCCATTATTTATGCGTGGTTCTTCCTGTTGCAGGGCTGCAGAGAACTAGTACATCACTTGCATAATCTTTCTCCTGTGTGTGTGTCAGAGTGTGTGTTTATAGCCATCATGACCAGCACATAAGTGCTGCAGTCCACTACAGGGTATTTTTCCACCCTACAGACAGTACCCCTATATGAACCCTATGTTTGTCAGCTTAGGCCTTGGCCTACACCACTACATCCACATATAAGTGATGTGTGTGTGTGTGTGTGTGTATATGTTAGTAGATGGGCAACAACAAAATTGCTAATACATTAGCAACAACAACAACACCAGAACAGATTAGCAAGAACAACACCAGAAAACCAGAAATATTATAATTAATTATAATGATGATGTTCCATTGCAGAGCTGGCCAGGGAGCTGGAGTTCTCTGTGGACGACATCAATCACATACGAGTGGAAAACCCCAACTCCTTGACCGCACAGAGTTTCATGCTCCTAAAGAAATGGGTGCACAGAGACGGTAAAAATGCCACAAGTAAGTACTGTGTGTGTGTGTGTGTGTGCTTGTGTGTGTACTGCGGCCAAGCAGCTGCAGTAACCACACCCTCTTTTCAGATGTCCTGACTTTAAAGAGAGGCACTTCCTGCAATGATTTAGTGTATATATATAAATATATATATATCATGAAAAACTATCCAATTTTAGATGCCTATATATTTATGTATTGTATAATGTAGTTGTATTTGTATGATTTTATGTAATGCACATTTTATGTTCTGTGTTCAAGTCCATGTTATGCAGTTGTTAATAATTTCTTTCTCTCTCCATTCTCTCGCTCTCTCTCTTTGCAGCGGACACGTTAACCGCAGTGCTGACTAAGATCAATCGGTTGGATATTGTGACTTTGCTGGAAGGGCCCATATTTGACTATGGTAACATTTCAGGCACACGGTGTTTTGCCGATGATAACGCAGTATTCCTGGATCAGTCCGATGGTAAAGTGTAGCCCCACCCTAGCTGAACTCTCTCAGTCTGTCTCTCAGTCTGTCCCTTCACCATTCTTTACCTGCCTTCTCTCTCAGCCAGATAGATGGATAGAGCGCTATGTGTGTGTGTTACGTATGAATACGTTAAATACCACAACCAATCAGCACTTGACAAACAGCAGCGGGAGCCAATGAAAAAGAGCTAAGCTGGCTGAAAAATCCACCAATTATCCAATACTGTAGACAGAGGAGTGGGCACGGGTAGTACATGACATAAGATTAATTCACCATCATGGCGCTGTGTCAGGTGTTTACACTAAAGCAGACCACTTGGCTTTTACTGAGCAAGAGGCCGTACAATTGTCAGGAAACACACTAGGTCAATACACCTGGGAGGAATATGGATCACATTATAATGGAGATTGAGTCTGATATTCACAAATGTACTAATCACGTTACGTTTCAACATGATTGATTGATTGATTAATTGATTGCTTGTTTGACTGTGCTAATAGCATGATCCTCTAATGAATCAACACTCTGCTTGGATGCGCTTGTTGATGAAATAATGAAATATTCAACAGGAAACATTCCAGATGGGCTAGGGAAAGGGTTCATTGTTTGGTTCAATAGTTATTGTGAATGATTTAATTATATTTTGAAATAATTCTATTTTAACATATAACATAATTAGATATTATTATCTAACCGATTTGTGATTATGGCATGTTTGCTTAAGCAGTATGGCCAGTGTCTTTTCTTTCGTTTTTTCCTCTTGCTCTCTCACTCTTTCTGTCATGAAAATGTCCTGTGCAAGTTACTAACATCCGTAAGACAGGCCCAGTGTGAACCATATCAACCATTATGCTTTCTCTTTATTTTATATGTAGATTTCTACATATCTGCATAATGTGCCTTATTATGTGTGCGTACAGTTGGGTTTCAGTAATTCATCTTTAGCATTCAAATATGTTTTAGTATTCCTTTGAAACTGAAATTAGATTAAGAAAGGCGGCATCCAGCACGGTAATTTGACAAGAGTAAGGTACATTTAAATATACTGTAGCATGGCTATAGCTTTGTGTCAAGTGTGCTGCCTTGTCTACTGCTAAGAAGGGAATATTACATTCATATGCTTTTAAAAGGGTTGACATTTTCACCATGTAGTTTAAAAGAGTCACACGACACTTGTCCAGAACTCGTATGTTTTTGCAGCGAACCCCTCTTTTAAAAGTGTAGCGGTTACAGTAGTATGGTACTGGGTCTGTGTCATGGCTGTTAGCTGTTAGCTGTTAGCTTGTCATCCTTCTGGGATCCTCCAAGCCTCCCTGCCTCTACGCTGCATCATCGTAGCATCTCCCGCTTCACGACAAGCAGACTCCCTGCTCCTCCTCCTCCTCCTCCTTCTTCCTCATCTTTCTCCCAAGCCACTAATTCTTCCAAGCTTCTAATCTTCTAACCTGTGAATCGATCACCCATCGCACATGCGTAGCGGGGAGACCAGCCACTGCTGCCGCCTGACCTTCTTCCACTTCTGTTCACTGTTTGCTAACCAAGGCTAACGTCTTCATACTACCGCAGATGCTTGCTAGCGTGGCTACCTCCCACGGCTCTTGATGTGTAGCCTTCTTGAAGCTGCGTCGCTACATCCGCCAACGCCTCTGACTACGGCTAACTAACAAGGCCCCTGGCGGCTTGTTAATTAGCATGGCTGCCCTCATTCTGTCCAGCTATTGTTTCCCTTGTGTGTGAGAAACAAAAAACCAGTGCTATTGACCACTCCAACCCAGTCCAGGCTTGCTTGTCAACAGCTCTTTTACCTACTTGACTCCATTAGCCAATCACCAGCTATGTGATTGTCCCTATAGTGTGATAAGCAAACCCTTTACTCTCTGCAGTCCCTGATGACCTGATGACCTCCATTTATGTAACCATTCCATTTCAATAACTGTGCCTTCATCTGTACGCTATTTCTATTCCCTCTGTCCACATCTTGTCTAAGAGTTGTTAGTCCTGTCCTGTTTGTACCTTGTATCTTGTGAACCGTGCCGGTTGCGATAGCTCCAATATTCTCTAGCGTTCCCTTTCAGTCTCCTCGTCCCCTCTCCTCTCCCCTTTCCCCCGCTTCCTCGCACCTCGTTCAACGTCCTCCCACCGGGCGTGCCTCCCCGTTTTCCTTCTAGATCCCCTCCGTTCCCGAGGTCTCTCTAGATGCATGTTGGTTAAGATAACTCTTCTTGGCTTCTTGTTGTAATGGGTTTCAACACAACTTAACACGAGACAAAGATAAATGTGGACAAAGACAAACGAATGTTGTTTTTGTAGCATTTTTATTACGATTGACCTCATTCTCGATTAGCCTCATCCTCTGTTTAGAACTACAAAAGGGCAACCTAATTAACCCTACAAAATTATAAACTCATGGTTGTCTATTTTGAGAGTAAGTAGTTTGACCTCCTAAAAGTTAATCTTTTTACAGTAGCTAGTGTTCAGGACAGTACAAGAATATCATTTTCCATTTTTTTGGTTCCCAGTTCCCTGTTCCCATAGGTGACAAAGATAAGAGAGTACGCAAATGTTTGCATATTGCATATAGAGTATATGTGAAGCTTGCAGCCTTGCACTGTATTTACATCTGCTGTTTTCCATTTCTGTGTTTACGCCTTGTGATAGTATCCTGTGTGTCTACCCAGCAGCACTTGCTCAGAAGTTACACTTTTGGACCCAATCACTTCCTTGTTTGACAAATCAGGTCACGCAAAGACACTGGCGTCTTTGCGAGTGTATTTTTGGCACCGGGTTCAGCCAGTGTGACCTTTGAACGATTGCTCTGAGAACCTGTGCAACGTGTGTCTGTTTGGTGTCTGGCGAAGTGTCTCATCTCATCCACCTCGACACT
>OMKN01022232.1:7783-17959 GCA_900302345.1 Melanonus zugmayeri
TGCCTACACCCCCCCCCACTCGGTAGCAGGCGTATCCCACCACGCCTATCATGGCGCCCTTCAGGACCGTGCACATCACCACACTCAAACGTGAGGGCGGCGCGACGCTGAGGAAGAAAACGCATGACATGTCAGCGGTAAAATGATGACTAGAGCACCTTTTAGATAATATATTCATCTTTACGTCCAATTGCTTTTATGTTATTTTTGGTTCGGAATACAAACCTTATGATGTCTTGAATGTTGAGCTGCTTCTCCCAGTTTTTCTCAATGCCAGGAACGTGACCCATGCCTACCACTCCGACCACCACAGCAGGCACTTCTACAAAGACAGCATAATAAAGAATAATACGAGCACATACAACTACTGATTGACGATTCTCTGGTCAATAAAAGTCCTGATTTTAAGGGAATACAGAATTATTTAGGCAACCCATCATGGCACCACTCAATTAATTTTCTCTACTTGAGGAGATAAAGGCAATGGCTTTTCTACAGCCACGGAAGACTCGACTGGGAGTAAAGTAGAATACACACTCTGGGCATTAGGGGGAGCCTCCACACAGCGAGCGGCCTGGCGGAGGGTGTGAGTGAGGTAGATGTCTCTCTCAGCGACGATGGTCTGGTGGAGGGCGGGGAACTCCCCGATCATCTCCGACATGGTCTGCTCCAGCAGGTCCTTCTGCTTGCACTTCTCCACGTCTTCTTTACTGACAACCAATCATTTCAACAGACAAAACGGTAAGACCGGAGACCAAGCAACCTCCCGTGCGCAGTTCGGTGGACGTTTTAAATAGTCTGCCGAGATCCTAATAGGAAGCCTTTGTTTGTGTGGCTGTATTGTCAGGGTACAATTTATTATTATAAGGAAATACATTAGTACATGAGTATTTGAGGAGAAAGTGTGATTTAACATTCTCTTTAGTATTATGTTACATGAAACATTTGTAGTCAATAGTTCTCAGCACATTGCCTTTTGGTGAATGAAAGCAAATAGGGGACCGATGAACAGATGTAAATACACGCCTGGATTTGGACCAACTTAACAGACCTCCTGCGAGTTTTATTAAGCATAACCAGGTGTAATAATTAGGGTTTTGTGTTGAATAGATAGCAATAGATTTCAGCTAATGTTTCATACAGTGACATCGAGTAGTGCTAGTCGACTAGTAGTCGTTAGGGTTAGGGTTCAAGCCATTAGTTGTCGCACATTTATGATATTAATGTAATTATTTAAATATATATTTTTGGGGCAGCAGAAAATGGTTTAAGTTCAAGGGTTGAGAAAGAATATTATAAGCAACATTGTTAACACTGTGCTACATTCCAGAGAAATACAAAACTAATAATGAGCCTTAAAATATAAATGTTACAAGTACATGTGTGAAGCGAGCCACCTGTTAACGGCACCGGCAAAAGCGCTAATGATTCTGAATGTGTGAATAATCCTGACATGCAGTAAGTGAGGTCATTTAGCTTCCCCAGTCCCCACACTTGGATAAGCCTAATAGTGTATACTTATATGCCAACTTCAGAGCGGCCATGCTAAGTGGCTAACAGGCTACTTACATGTTTTACTCATGTTCGACGAATGATGGGTGATAGCCTGCAGAGTTTGCAGGTCACCTTTTTGGGGTCGTCCTTCGCCCTCTCAAAATGATCCCGCACTTTGGATTTCCTGCTCGACAGCCTACTATCTCGTAATAACCGCAACGCTAATGTCTGAGTGTCGCCACTTCCTGTCTCTGTATTTTCAAAATAAATGCCCTGAAAACTTGGTTGACTGAGACTCTTCTCATCAACTAACGTTTGGTTAACTATTAGGGAGCAGCCTGTAAAATCCATTAAGATGACACATACATACACACAGTGCAGTGGCTGAGTATAGTAGTTACCTAATCGGGTCTGACAGGAAGCAAAGTCCCCAAGCGAGGCGGGCCTTCTGCCACATACTGAGCGCTGCGATGGCCCTCTTGAATGTCACAGGGATGGGCCTGTCGCCCAAGTGAAACTTACAGAAGGGCACTCGTCCAGCCTGCAAGGAAGAACATTTAGGCAACGGTTCATTTGAAGAAGTTGGCATAGCAATTATTTAAAAACCTTAATCCTAAAAAACACACATCACAGCAAATCTGACCCGAATACACACGTTAAATGATTTTCCCTGTTAAATGTCAAATTAATTCAACAGCTTGTTCCCCAGTGGAAATGTCAAAGTAGCTGACAATTGTCTAGTAAGAGGACTGCATTATGTAAAGCCTTCACAGTTCACACGCCAAGTGTGTGAAGAATTTCAGATTCAGTTTACTCCATCATGCAGCTGTGTCCATTCTACATCTTTTGTCGTTCGACTACATATTAACCGCATAACATCTGTAATGTGAAACTCGTATGCACAGCAGTAAGCAACTGAGGGGGCACTGAGTGAGTGTGTGTGTGTGTGTGTGTGTGTGTGTGTGTGTGTGACCTCTTTGAAGGCCTCCCTGAACTCTCCTCCAGGAGCCATGCCGAGTTGCTCTGTGATGTGAGCGGAGACTTTGAGCAGGAGAATCTGCATCAGGCCAGACATCAGCCCATTCTGACACACACAAAAATACACGTTAGTTAATACATGGTCATAAAAACTTTTATCACCCATTAGATAGGCTTTCAGTTTCAAATAAATCAACAATATGTCCACGGTTTTCACATCTATGCCATTTTTATTGCATATTCCATGCAGCAGTACTAATCAGTCACCATTTTCATAATTTCATACCCTACTAAGAGGTCAAACCTGTTTGATGGCTTGCTGGACCTTATCCAGGTTGATATCCTTGGCCTCTTTCAGCAGAGTGTTTTCGTCCATCTTCAGCATAGACACTCTATACTGGCACAGCTCCACCACCACTACGTCTGGCTGCACAGCCCGGATCGTCTGGGTCACAGGGGGACAGAGAGATAGCTAGAAGTTCAGATGTTTTTCATGAGAGAAAGAGAAACTATAAAGGAGAGGATGAGGGTGTGACTGAAAGTGAAACGTATAGCAGCATAGTGGCGCATTAAAAAATAAAATCACACATCTCAATAGCACTTTATGTAGTTTGAAAGTTAGAACTATATTGGATATTCAACAGATATTCCCGCTCTGAATTACAGCGATCTGACATGGGGAACTAAAGACACGATCACTGGTATCTGGAGTCCCAGTGTGTCTAGCGGTGTCTACCTGCCCAGCAGACGGGGCTTCCAAGCGAAGCTGTCGGGCAGCAGCACTCCTCTCTATAGAGCCATCATTTGGTCAATATTTCTACACAATAGGTGAATTACAAAGTACCCTGCCCTAAACAATAGCCTAACTAAAACGCAATTAAACCGGTCCCCAATGGATATAATATTAAAACTAAACACTGTTTAGAAGTGTATCTCGCTAGCTCTACAACAGTAAAAAGCAGTTAAAAAAACAGTGTGGCCATTGGAGCTCTGGTGTGGGTGTAACACTCAGACTGTATAAAATACAAGTTAAACTGACATTATGTGTCTCGTATCACAGACTTTCTTGGCATCCCTACCATGGATACATCCTTCTTGCTGCTGTCACTGAAGTGGGCGGTGCCAACAAGATACAGCAGGCTGCCATCGGAAGCAGTGAGGCGGGTGACCGTCTCGGGTAGGTCAGGCGACGCCTGGCGCCGCTGGGCCCGGACGTTCCACAGCACCTCAACCGCCTCGGCCTCGGCTACGGAAGACACGCGGGGAAATCATGTCAAGGAAGATGACGACACGGGAGCGATTGGTGAACAACATTCAGTGGATGAGATAAGGCTGCTCTTATCGTAGACCATGTTTACTGTACTAGTGTTTAATATGACCTATATACTACTGTATATTGGGTCTGTATACATGCACTGTATATGTATAATAGTGACATCATTGTGGGTCTAATGATCTGTACATGTTCAAACAAAGCCATTGCAACAACCTTTGGTGGACATAAAGGTGTGTCAATATTCTAAGATAATTGAATATTGACAACAAAGAAACAGTTGCTCACAGAGCCCTGGAGGCAGCCGAGGCAGCTCGTCCTCGGACGGATCCTCGGATGGCCCAACTGACTCGTCCTGCAATATGCGAACAAAAGATCAATACATTAGCGAACAACGAACAGCTGTGTAAGTAATGCAAGCGTTATATACAACTATTGGAACACGGTCAGCTTGAACCGCACACAGTAATAGCGTATACTCAATAATATGTCACGGTGCGCATCTATCCAGGAGTTTGAGCTACAAAGTGGACAAGTCTACCAGGTACGATGACACTCCCGATACTCACCGTCGCGCCATACGCAATGCAAACGTAACGCCACAGATATGACACGCAATGATTCACTATCCGATGAGAAAAGAACACGTGACAAAAAGCACACACGCACCTCTGAAGTGTTGTCTTGGTCCATGGTGGTAACGTGAGAAGAAACTGCGAGGTGAGACGAGATGCGAGATTAACGACACATGTTCAAAAAGTAGCCGGCGTTTTCCCAATAGGTTAGCCTTAGCTCGTCAACACACACCGCGTTCACACATCTGCTTTGAACCTCGGCGCTGCGGCACGAAAGGCCAATGCGATAGCCAACAAGTTGCGGATATTATTATTGGATATTATTGGGGTATTACGGCGACAATTTAACCATCAAGAGGCCGGTTCAGTCTGCACTTTAACTCAACCTGTTCGGCTAGCTACACGGCAAGCTAGTGCTAGCAAGTCAACAAGCACGGGGGTAAGTTAGCCTTCGTTTAACCCCTGGCAGCAATGTCACACACGGCGAAAGATAATAACGATTGGATCCAAACGGGATCTTTCAAATGTAATTCACAGCACAACGCGAATGTGATCGGAAAACATTGTGCAACTTACAGAACAACTCCGTCCGTCTACCGCTGCGCTTCGCCTCCTGCGTTACGGACACGACGAGGGCGCGGTGCATGCCGGTACTTGTGGTTCATTTGCGTGTACTTCATAATGTTGCCAAACGAATTTTTTTTGCGGGGGGGGGGGGGTTTAAGATGAAAACATACAGCCATTTGAAAATGTTTAACAAATATTTATTGTTCATGAAATTACATTTTGTGTAAATCTTTAGTGTAATTTGACTTCCTACAGGTTTTAAAAGTCCTGCCCTCTTAAACCTACCTGCCCATGTACCATACGTCAGCACAGCTGTCCTGGTCCCATCATTCACTCCATGTGCTCAAGTGTCTTTCATGTGTGTATTTGATATGTTAATATAATAATATACTATCTATTCATTCGTTGTTCTGGCAAGTGAGGGTATGATATATTTTCTTTTGTATCTATATATTTTATTTATTCAACCCTATGCCATTATAATGTGAGACGTTACTGAGTGAAGTTACTGATGGAGTCAGGATCTGCAGCAGTTTGTGATTTTAAGAGATTATTATGCACAATCAAATGCTTAATCAATTAATGTTCAATCGTGACAACAACAGTGAGGTGAAAAACAATTATAAATCTTCAATCACTGCATTTTACTTCACATTACAGCACTCCCACGAGAAGACAGCAGACTACAATTAAAACAACTCTCTACCAGTGAGTCCAGCTCCATTCATTATGTTGGAGTTGCAAGTCTTCTAGCAGAGACACAAGCCATTTGGCCAGATTTCAAAAGATGTACAATAGCCTACCCGTTGTTATACATTTGAATAATATGAAAATGTTTTGTTCCTTGGAATAGGTTACGCCAATTTCTCCAATGAAATGCAGATGAAGTACAACTCATACTATAATTCTAATGTATGGTGAAATGGCATTAGAAGTCTATGTGCAATTTGTATTGTATTGTACACTCTACACACACATCTAACTATAGTGTGCTGTGATACTTTTGCTGTAAGCGTATATATTATTGCCACGTGTCATTTGTGATCTTTTGCATATTTTGATCTGCAATCCCACTAAGTGTATCGCGTGAGCTACTTGGCTACGGGGATAAAGGGACGTAAGCGGGAGGCATCCAAAAATACATTAGTCTGAACTCTTTCTACAGTTTCTTTGCAGAATCACATTTATAAAGTGTGTTTTCCATGTGTCCCCCCATATTACTTGTAATATTCTTCTTAAATATAACGGCTTCATCATGCACGGCGGCACCCTGTAAAATAACTGCTGGTTTTGTTGGAGGGCGTTGGCTGCACACATCAGTCGTCCTGAGACATGGTAACATCATTTCCTGCAGCAGAAATGCACAGCAGCCACAATGCAAGTGTGCTAGACTCTAAACCATGGAACATGTTTTCAAGTGATGTCATTTGTGTGTGTGTGTGTGTGTGTGTGTGTGTCATTCAAGTGTTTTGTTTTTCTTAATGCCCACGTCTTGCATCTCATTCAGTGTTGTCCGACCAACCACGCGATAAGTTGGGTGTTTAGTGCATGTGTGCAGTCAGCAATAAGAGAAGAGGTCGGGGTGGGGGTGGGGGTGAGGTGGTGTAGCGTTGGGGATCTTGTGCCTACAAGGGAGACCAGACACATCATTGCTCTTTTATTCCGCTTCAACATTCTCCCGCGGCAATGAGCTCGCCGGGCCTCTCCGTGAGCCTGTCGCTGCCGCGCCCTTGCTCCTCGTCCTCCTCAAACAGACTGTGGCGCATGCTTAGCAGCTGGTGGGTAGGTGCCCTGGTCAGGGGAGGTAGCACCTGGCTCTCCGGGTGTACGGGCCCCGCAAAGACCTCGTTGAGGGGAGGGGAATGCTTTGGGCTCAGGGCGTCCTCGCTGGAGGGCGGGTTGGGGCTGATGCCGTTCACGTAGGTGGTGGTGGTGGGCAGGGTCTCCGTAGAAAAGGCAGTGTTGGTCGACTCTGAAGTGTGTTCCTTTGTTTCTGTAAAGAAAGTGTAAATGACAAAAGAGTAAGCATACTTTCAGGGACTAACACGCTGCACTGTTCAATCTGAAAGATGGAAGAAAACAAAAAAAGCATTTGGTCCCGAAACAAGGACATGGGTACCTGTAATTGCAGTGGACACATGGACGATTGTGTGCGTGCCTTCAATGTACACCGTATCCAAAGGGTGTTCTGAGGAGAGGGGCGCTGTGGTGACCGTGACAGTCTCCACCTTGGGCTTACGGATGGTCAGCATGTAGGGATGCACGTCCAGAGAGAAATTGCGAGTATGCTTCCCACCTAAATCTAAAAATGAACAGATTTTCCGCATGTGTTTAAGGCAAAATACCAAATGGGGCATGATTTTTGGCATGTTATTGTATTCGCTGTTTTGCACAATGGAAAACTGCACAATGGAATCCTGCTATGAGGCCATTTGTTTCATCTCACCACCCCCACAGTATTATTCATTGCAGAATGATTGCCGCATCCTTTTAGTGTTGCCCGGTCTGAAGTGCTGCATACCTTTAGTGGCAGGGTACTGCGTGCTCTTGCTGTCCAGCCGCGGTGCAACGAAGCTGTCCGTCACCGTTTTCCGCCTGAGCGGCTTGGGTTTATCGGGCTTGCCGTTGTTCTCCACACGTGTCAGAGTCAGGGGTTCCTTTACAGAGAATACAGCGACCAGCTCAGTTCCAAGTGCACAGTTCAAAGAGCTTACATGAATGGGTTGCATCACAGCAATGACCAAAGCAGAGTTCGCTGAACACCGGGCTCTCCATCTTCCCTTTAAACAGTACTCTCACACAATTAGTTCTGAGTGGCTAAATTTCCCACAGGGCCTGTTTAACTGAACACCCCCTGCTGAGTCATCTTAATAAATGTTGAGAAAATATTTTTTTGCTGCGCTCCTCTGAATATGCCCCCACACAGTAAGTGTTGCTTTGATCCGTGAGAACAACACTTAAATGCATACGGCCACCACTGGCATTCAAGGTTAATAGATTTCAGAATAGGAGACACTGTTTGGGTGAACTTCAGTGCAAAGGGGCCATGTTATAACCAAAGGTTATATTTGTATTACTGCCAGCATCCTCGTTAGACAGGCAAACACACGCCGATTAAACACACAATAAGTGTTTAACGTATGTGATAGTAATATTCTGATAAGTGACCTAAAAGCTCGGCTAAAGAGCTTTAAAATATATATATTATATATATTTTAAATATATATACAAATAAATATAAATAAAAATAAATACAGTTTGTGAATGCCTTACTTTGAACGGTTGAGGAAGAGGATTGGAGGAGGGGATCCATTTGATCTTCTTGCGGGGGCGTTTGCTCACCAGTGGCTCTCCCAGCTCACCCATCCCTAGAATGGAAGGATCCATGTTGGGGTCTATGGTCTGTATGCCAGCATCCCTCACAGTGGGCGTGGCGTCTTGGTTAGACTGGGCCAGGGCCGCCAGCAGCTGCCTCACAACATTGTCATACATGAGGTCACTCTCGCTGGTGATGAAGTCCAGCCGGTTGAGGGACTTGATGTGGTCCCTGTTCTCGTTGCAAAACATCGCCAGGATGTTGATGTCACAGAACTGAGACTTTTGCCAACGGCGGCGCGTTTTGATGCCCACTTTGTGCAGCTTGTCGAACACAAAGTTGGATTTCCGCACCACGAACAGATGCAACAAATTAATCAGGATGATGAGGTTCATGGTGCAGAGCAGGGAAATGTCCACGGCTGCCATGATGCGCTGCAGCTGCACCGAGGGTAGCTTACAGTTGACACTGAGCTTTAACTCCTGGTAACTGCTCCTGTCTGGGGGCCCGCCCAGAGCACAGGTGAACTCATTCTGCCGTTGGCGGGCATAGTAGATGCTCAGGTAGGAGATGGGTATGGAACTGAGGCAGATGATAGCTAGGTGCCGCGCCAGGTAGATCTTAGCCAGGAAGTTACTCTGGCCTCGTCTCTCCAGGTACTTCTCAAACAGGTTCTGCTCAGGGCTCTTCTCCTTCTCCGCGTTCTCTATGATCTCCCTCCGTTCCCGCTCTGTGATGCCGGGCCCCTTGGACTGGATCTGCTTCTCGATCTTCGGGGCCCGCCCCTCGGCCGCTCTGTGGTAACAGTTGTCAATCTCGTGAAGCAGGAAGTTGAGCTCGGACGTGAGCCGCGTGGAGGCTAGGAACTCCCAGCCCAGGGCAGGAATGTACATGATGCCAGCGAAGGCCAACAGAGCGTAGGGCAAAAATTTGTGTTGAAACAGCGATGGCTGGATGTTAGTGTCTGAGCCAGGTATAGCATCTAGGAGCTCTGTCCAGCAGTAGCCTCTTGCATACAGTGCCTGGTCTCTGGTGAAGTTGTGTGGTGTGTAACAGTATATTGACTCCTCTGGGAGGGGAAAAAAGGTAAGTTATTGTTTCTGAAAAGCCGAGGTTGATTTAATATAATGCCTGAGTAATGTTCTATGATGCAATCTTAAAATAACCCAAAGAACAGATCAGATCAGTTTAAATGCTTCCAGTTTAAATGCTAAGTACAGTTCCCTGGATGCCATTTTCAGTTGCAATTTTAATGATGGTAATTATATGTTTATAATCATGTTTCTAGTCTTTCTTCTGATTTGTTTTAACAACAGAAAGGATCACTAGGATTCATTCATCTCCACAAACAAAGGGCTGCATTGTCTTTGAAATCACTCACATCCCATGTCCATAATAGGACTGCCTGGCTCAGAGTGTGTGAAAACACTTGTATACAATCAATGAATCAGCCCTACCTATAAGGTCTGAATGATCATAACTGTACATACATATTTAGTTAGTCCTCATCATACACAGTATAATAATACACTCTACAGTACCATCTGCATGTCCCTTAAAGTGATATAGATAACACATTATCATGGGTATATGCTACACTTCAGCAAGTCAGTGCTGCTATGCAGACAGCCTGACTCAGCAATAAGCTAGTATCCCTCCTATCCAGTCAAAATACATAGCCACACCAGAGAGGACAGAAGTCCCACCCAGGTCCAATATAAATGAGTGTGGATATGCTATGAATTAATAATACGTTTTGGCTGTGGCTATGTGGATTTGGCTATGAAGAAAGAAAAACATCTTAGATAGTGAGCATGTTACTGTGTATGCAATTGAGGACATTTGTGTAGGATTAAGACATATCCGATCCTTGTAGTGTCAGGCAACTTGACAGAAGATTGCCCTTTAGTGGTTACAAGACTTACCTGCAAAGTTGCGTGTGAAGACGAGGGTGACGAGCAAGATGGGGATGA
>OMKN01022232.1:17979-29255 GCA_900302345.1 Melanonus zugmayeri
CATCCCATGTCCATAATAGGACTGCCTGGCTCAGAGTGTGTGAAAACACTTGTATACAATCAATGAATCAGCCCTACCTATAAGGTCTGAATGACCATAACTGTACATACATATTTAGTTAGTCCTCATCATCCAAAGACCTGGAACACTAGATACTATATTATAACAATAGTATAAACGTAGTGGATTCTTATTTTCCATTAATAGTACATGATATGTTACAGTACTACAGTACCATCTGCATGTCCCTTAAAGTGATATAGATAACACATTATCATGGGTATATGCTACACGTCAGCAAGTCAGTGCTGCTATGCAGACAGCCTGACTCAGCAATAAGCTAGTATCCCTCCCATCCAGTCAAAATACATAGCCACACCAGAGAGGACAGAAGTCCCACCCAGGTCCAATATAAATGAGTGTGGATATGCTAGGAATACATATCCGATCCTTGTAGTGTCAGGCAACTTGACAGAAGATTGCCCTTTAGTGGTTACAAGACTTACCTGCAAAGTTGCGTGTGAAGACGAGGGTGACGAGCAAGATGGGGATGATGACGGTCCCTATGGTGACAACGCGATCGAAAGGCAGCTCCAGTTTGAGCTGGACCATCAGGCCGGCCAGAGCCCCGCCCTTCTCATCCTGAGAGGAACCGGGCAGGATGAGCTCCTTCAGCTTCTCCCCAGCCAGAAGAGCAGTGGCCATGTCTAAGTTTTGCTCAAAGAGGTTCTGCATTCGGGAGTCACGGGACACACAGAACCACCCCCTCTGGGCCGGGGAGACAGCTGCCTCGCCCTCGTCTAGCTAGACACTCCTCTTCGCAGTCAGAACACACTCATGCATACACGCGCTCGCGAACATATGCACACCGAAAATTGCAGGAGGCAACTTCAGTCTCCGTAGCCAAGCGCAGGGAGGAACCACTGGGACTTTTTGCAGGGTTGTGATATTCTCTCTCCTTGACTCTTGTCCTGTCCCACTCTGTAGGTGAAAAGACAGCAGAACACTTTTAGTGAATGCATCGCTATACTTTTGTTCACCATCCTCTCTGCCTGGCCTCAGCAGCCCACACACTCTGGCAGGAATGAGCTGCGGTGTTTAAGAGACGTCCTTGTGATCCTAAGGGAGCTTGGTTAATTGAATCTCTGACCATGTCTCCCCTGAAATGCATTATGTATGTTATGGTGAGCCTAAAAACACCTTATCTGTCTGTCAAACGTGGGAAAATACTGTAATGTGGAAGCGATTGTCTTTCATATGACCCTCAGTCTGAATTAGCTTATCCTTCTTCAGAAGTACCATACCCTGTCTTTCTTTCAGACAGGCTGAGCCTGACTCATTCATTGGCCAGTGGAGTGTGCAAATCTGTTCACATCTGAGTGATTTTTGCCAAGGACACTAAAGGAGACATTTACATTTCTCTAGGGAGGGTGCTAGCTCCATAGGGATAGAGTTAACCAGAAAATACACCTTTTAACATTAGTAATACTCATTTTTGTATGATATTCAATTTGTTTTTATAATTTGTGGATGTGCATGGACTTATCTTTATTCATAGAGTTACTCTTGCAAATACAATCTGCAACGGCACACCCTTCACCAATTGGAAGTCTACAATTTGCACTTGCATGCAATATTTCTGCATACACACTTTTTTATCAAGGTTGAGATTTCTTAATGTAATTGAGGTGTCTACATTATTAATTAATTATAAGCCTTCTTGACACATCCACATTATATAACACTTTAGCTGTGTTACCAACACACACACCTCAGGACAACTTTTACAGAAACTAACACCCAAGAGCTTGTCAGTGACAACTTTGGAGACACTGCATACATTTGTCAGTTGGAGGTTAGATTTAAAACACCCTTTGTTTCTTACAATTCTGATTGTATTTAAGAGTTATCCCAAGTGCCATCTCAGTTGTGGACCATGCATAAAAATCATGCAGGATTCATTGCTTCGCCACCCCCTTCTCAAAGTTACTTTAAAATCAAATGTTACTTTACCATGTGTTCGACAATATCGCTTGTCACCTGAAGCATTAGATGGGATCAACCTGTGGTTAATTCACTTTTATCCCTTTTAAGGTATTTTAATGGAGACTACTAGTCCTTGTAATACTCCAATATTGCCTCTTACAAAACCAGGTACAACTGATGAGTGGCGTTTTGTACAGGACTTGAGAGCAGTTAATAATAGTGTAGTTCCCATCACACCCCTAGTCCCAGACATACTTACAATATTGTCAAATTCCATCAAATTCGACTTATTATACTGTAATTGATTTATGCTCAGCCTTTTTCTCTATTCCAGATAGCCAATCCTTATTTGCATTCAGAATGATATGCATTAACCAGAGCATGTATATTAGCGAAGGGAACATCTGCTTCTATTTACACAGATTCTAGATATGCTTTTGGTGTAGCGCATTACTTTGGTATGCTATGGCAACACAGAGGTTTTATTACGGCTTCTAGCAAACCCATTCAACACAGTGCTATGGTTAAGAATGTACTTGAAGCAGTTTTACTCCCATTTGAATTAGCAATTGTTAAATGTGAAGCTCACACAGGTGCCTAATTCACTTTCTCAAGGTAATGCTTTAGCAGATTCAGCCACTACATCAACTCAATGCCTATCCAGAGGGTCAGACTGAATCTTTTTCAACACATCGTGAGACCCGAGATCCATCCTCTCATCGATTCAGGGGCCGAGGCTAGGGGTCAACTTTGCATCTCCACCATTCTAGTCAAGAAACCCTGTCAAGACAGTGCCCTCGATGGAAGAGCCATCGGACTGGTTTCTCAGTCCACTGCCCCTGTTGAACTCTGCATCTCTGGCAACCACAGAGAGAGTATTTGTCTGCTCCTTATCAATTCACAGCATGTCCCGGTCATTTTGGTTCGACCCTGGTTGTCAATCCACAACCCCTCCATTGACGGACCAGGAGGAGAGCCCGCTCCACTCTGCTCCGCGCTGTCTCCAGGTACCGGCGACAGTACCAGGACGATAAGGGGGGGCCTTATCGTCCCGAGACCTCCCTCTCCATATCGAATCCTGTAAGAATATCGAAACTAGCCCCCTGTCTCCCGCTCCTCAGTTACCTCCTACACCCCGCACTATCGACGGTTCTCCTGCATACACTGTGAAGCGTCTCCTGAAGTCCCGGCGGCGTGGCAGAGGGGTCCAGTACCTGGTCGACTGGGAGGGCTATGGCCCAGAGGAGCGGTGCTGGATCCCTGCCTGTGACGTCTTGGTCCCTTCCCTCACCCGTGACTTTCATCAGCGGAATCCGGACCAGCCAAGAAGGCGTCCGTGCGGGAGGTTCTCCTGCCACGCCCACCTCACCTGCCACGTCGCCGGACACGCGAGAACGCATCACTACACACCTGATTCCATTTCCCATTCATGATTAGTCTCAGTATATATTACCAGCCTTATGCCATGCTGTGGCGCCTACTTATGAGTTCAGTGTTCTGCCTGTTACGTTCGCCTGCTACTCGTTGAGCTTGTTCTGCATTCTGACTGACCTCCTGTGTTTTTGGACCTATTGATTGTTGCCTGGACTAACCCCTGCTCTCCCCCTGTGTAGCCTGATCGGACGGATTCTCTATTCTTCGAACCTGGAGCTGCACAACGCATTAGGCCTCTTGCCCTACCCCTTTAACTTGTATGCCCCGGACTGCTCTTTTGGTATATTGACCCCAGCTCGTCCCTTTGATTACGATTCCAGCCTCAGCCCCTTGCTTCCATATCATCTGTGTGTTACAATAAACTGGACATTGGTTTTCTACTCTGCCTCCATGTGTCTGCATTTGAGCCCTATCTGTTTCCTCGCTTGACAGCTTATGAATGGATAAAAATGAGATTTCAACCTAAAAATGCATAATAAATATTCCACAATACCTTGTCCACTAATTTACATGCTACATAAGATTGAATGTAAAATCCAACACATTCCCAAGGATTTATAGAATGACAAATAAACTACAAAACATTAATTAAACACACCCATTGGCATTATTCGATGGTTTTACTACCATTGAAAACTATGGTATCTGTCAAATATTGGAAAAAGAAGAAAAAGGTTAACATAATAAAAATAATAATAATAATAGCATTATTTCATTAAAACGACACATTGTCAATGGACAGTTAAAACTGTAGTTTTCTGGATGTGACATACATCCACTGGGAAAATTATATTGGTGGCTGCCAAAATGATTTCACAGACCACCAAAGGAAAATTTTGAGCACCAAAAGTAGAATAATGAGAAAACGGCAAAATAAAATAAAATAGTCAATGTCATTTAAAGAAAAAAAAGTAATTTTACTTCCACCCCTTTCAAGCAGTCTTGGTTTGAAATTGCTTTCAAACCTTGCCCTCAAAACCTAACCACAAAAACTACAATTCAATGAGAATTGGTGCCATCATGTGAAGAAACTTGATGCATGGGTGTGGTCACATTTTGCTATAAACATAAGTAAAAGAAGGAACACGTGGACAATGACATAGGTATGTACTAGGGGTTAATTTGGTCGCAGAAGAGATCTACGTTGCATTACAAAGTCCTAAAATAAATTGCTAGGCCACTATAATGCCCTAACATATTTCAGGGCTTTTGCCGATTACATACAGTATGTAACTAGTAAACACTTTTCACTCATTCCTTAATAAGAAAATGTGACTACATTACCCACGAGCCATGACACAATCATTACCTGAAGGTGCATAACAAGATGGCGCCAATTCTTGCTCATTTCTAGTTGTTGTAAGGCTTAGGATTAGGGTTCAAAGCGATTTTATAGTTTGAAAGTGGTGGAAATACGAGTTTTTCTTCAAATGAGTTAAACATCTATACAAGTAGCAGACGCGCATCTACGGATAGGCCTGGATGTGCGCAGGCCCACCCAGAGTGACAGTTTGCCCATCCTATCAGATTCATGAAAACGTCCTCTCTTATGTGACGTTTACGCTACATCACGTCACACCAAAAGATGAATGAGCAGCAAAAGCGGCCGGTGTTGTGCCAAACAAGGACTGCCTGTCGAAAAAGGACTGCACCCGACTTGTAAGATCGACACCCTATTCATGCATGTAGTTATTATACACAACATGGTCATTACATCCATTAAAACAGTGGCAACATTCCACTGATGTAGGTGTGTGTTTGCCTCAACAAAAGTATAGCCTAAATACATCATAATAAATAAAAAGTAAGGCCTCCATCTTTTCATAAAGTAGCCTACAAATGCATCCAAATAAATAAACAGCAAGTAATTATCTGTCTGTCTGTTAAAGCAATAACTCGGGCAGTTTTAATCCAGTTTTAATTGTCACTCTTTGCAATCCTGAGTTAGGGGGTGCAGTCCTTTTTCAGCACAACACCGGCAGCCATTGGTTTTCAATGGCTGTGTCCCAAACGGCTAAAATGCTGCCTATTCAGGCAGCCTTCGGAGGCAGGGAGGCATCAAGTCACGTCTCAATCAAATATTTACAAAAGATGCTGCCTGCTGAGGAGCCTCCGACTAGGCTGGTTCTGAAGGCAGCATAGCGTCCTTCGTGGGCCAAGATATCCCACAATCCCGTGCGCCCGCTCCACCGCTCCGACAAAAAGAAAAGCAATGGCGAGCAACAGCCCAGAGTTTGTGTACAAATATAAGTAAATATAGTGACTTTTTTAACCTCAGATTTTTTTTCTACCGAGAAATCAACAGTTTAGTCACTGAATACCCATTCTATTTAGATGTATAATGCTTATTTAAGATTTCGGATTTGTTAACGGTGGACTTTCTGGTGACGTGAGGACGCATTGCGTAATCTTCATTTCTGTTTGCTGTATCTTCATCATACTGACAGACCAGGTCAAATTCCTTATGTGTGGAAACATACTATGCAAATGATGTGATTCTGATTTGATTATTATCCAATTATGCTGCCATGCATACAATAGCTGGAAGTCAATTGTTTGGAAATATGATTTGCTTACTAAATAATAAGCAGGGGACATGTGGAAAATAGTTTATTTGATCATGCTTTACTCTCGTAACGAGGGTTATGCAGGGTTGGATTTGTTATTATCGTGTTATTTCATCTTTTATGTATAGATAGCCATTCATCTGACTGGCTCATCGATATGCCTGTGGTATAGGCTGCTAGACATAGCCTAAAATTCACTACCGCCATTTTTTTCCCCTCAAAATCAATGTTATACATAGGCCTATCTAATCTTAAAAAACTCATTTTTCCAGGCCCAGTCATTAACCACGTTCTCTATCCGCCACTGACAAGTAGGCTTGAGCATGATTGCAAAATATGCAGGCGTTACGTTTATTCATTCAACAGGCTACTTTCTTTTCATTCAACAGGCTACAATTTAGTTAAGTTCGACAAAGAAGCATACAATCAAACAGACATATTAGATTACATTGACACCATAATTACAATTGCATACAGTACAAATATGGTAAGAGAACATGGAAAAAAAGAAAGTGGTAGCCTAGTATTGATAGTTCTGATACATCTTTTTTTGTTTTCTGATTTAGAAATGAACGCTAACTTAATCCCAACCCTGTGGTCATCTATGGAGTTACCCCCACATAACCCCCATAGAAAAGCCGCAGAGGGATATGTAGGGGAGATCATTTTTTATATTTTCCTTCATAACTCTACATAACTCGACTACTTGAAATACACTAGTCATCTTTTGATATAAGAAACATATATATGCACTAATTAATAATACAACTGATATATTTTCACTAATAAGGACCAGACTATAATATTACATTTAATGCAAGAAGTCAGAGTGTTACACTTGCCCCGTTACAATAACCCCCAGTCTCCCCTATGCCTTATAGTTTATATGACTATGGTCATCATGGAATTACAGGCTAATCTTAAACTGTAGGCAACTCTTTTCCAAATGTAGCATACTATGGGTGGAACAATGTGAAGGTTTTATCATCACCCTGTCAGTTCTTGGCACGAAACCAGTGGAGCAGACTGCGCCCCGCACACACACAGCGGTGCTACAAGTGCTTCGAGTCAATCACACATTTCTACTGACTGCCATTGGCTTTAGCCGATGTTATATAATACAAAAATCACACCAAAGGAATACACACACTCAGTGAATCACAACGAATGAACTTATAGCATCTGTATGAAACAGGACGGGAAATATCTACACATCCCGTGTTGGATTAGAATTAAATTCCTAGTTTTTCCTGAGTCAATTGATGATGTATCCCCAAAGCCCGGCACGAATACATGCACGCCAATTATAATACATGCACGCCGATGAGACGTCCCATGGCAGCCTGCACGGACACAGACGCGCCATGCGGGCTCAGATATCCAAGCAGATGCTCAACATCTGGGTCTACCGGGTGAGAGCGGGGTCTGATTTGTGGGACTCTCTCTCTCGGCTCAGTGACACTCAGCAGCCCACTAACACCTGCATCATCAACAACCATCTACCTGTCCGCATAGAAGAAACACGCTCAGCCTATAAAACAGCGCAAAAGCCTATTGTTTTTCAAAACAAGGGACACACATGTCCACATGTCCATGCATGGATGATGATGATGATGATGATAATAATGTCTACCATACTCACCGGCCTCTGTGTGTGCGTCTCCCCGGTGCAGTAAAGAGTTAATCTGCAGTGCAGGCGAGCCGCACACCGGTTTGTTCAGCTTTACCCCGGTCAGCCGCCTCCCCTCCCCGCTCCTCCCCGCTCCTCCCGGCGCCCCTGATCAGAGGATGAGATAACGGCAGTACATCTGGCTCTTAGTTGTCGGTATCGCGTCGGTAAACGCCAGCAGATCACGCTGGCGCTTCGACGTGACGTTTGCTTACCGCGGTGATTTCACTTTGATTTTCGACATTCGCCCTTTGCAAAACACTATAGCTCCTCGAAAGGAGGACCGATTTGTTCCGGATTAGTCTTGTTGTAAAGACTGGACATTGGGCGATGTTTCGCACTCTTTAGTTCGCGGGGTATCGCAAACTATTTCGATGATATTATAAATAAATGGCTTTGAATATCAAGCTGTGATGCGCTTTCCCTGCGGATGTTTAGGGATCGTCTAAAAAGTGCACGCGTCAAGATTTCAAACTGCAATCTAATTTAAATTACAGGATGAAAAACATTAAAAACAATTTTATTGTGATCAGAAGCCCTCCCCATAATTTTCACATCCACACAAACAATAATGGGCATCTATATATATTTTAGTAATATATAACCGAGATATGCACAATACACTCCGAATCTAAACCTTTTCTGGATTAGATTTTCAATAACTCTGCTATTTTTTTTATAAATTAATGTGAAAGTTGGGGGGGGATATTATTGATGATCTTAAAGTGTTTTGAGGCCAATCCAATCCAAATTGACGGAGCTATTGAAAATACAAGCGACCATATGCAAAATATTGACACCATATAGGCCTATTACAATTTAGCTCAAAATAAACTTTAAAGGTGATATTGATTAAACAATTAATTTGAAATTAGGGTCGGGATATTATTGACAATCTAAAAGTGTTTTGATGACAACATTTTTATGTAATCCAGAAAAAGATTACATTAGAGTGTTGTGTGTATCTGTGTGTTATTGATTACTCAAATATATAGGCCTATAGACACCCATTGTTGTTTGTGTGGATGTGAATGTTATAGGGAGGGCTTCTGATCACAATACAATTGTTTTAAATGTTTTTCATCCTGTAATTTAAATGAGATTGCAGTTTGAAATTTTGCTGCATGCATTTTTTAGACGATCCCTAAACATCCGCAGGGAAAGCGCATCACAGGTTGATATTCAAAGCCGTTTATTTGTAATATCATCGAAATAGTTCCGCGAACCAGCAGTCTTTCCAACAAGACTAATCCGGAACAAATCGGTCCTCCTTTCGAGGAGCTATTGTGTTTTGCAAAGGGGAAAAAAGGCAAATGTCGAATATCAATCACCGCGGTGGTGCTGAAGCTGAGGAGCCTACATCATCATCTCGGACTTCATTGAGTAGCCTAACTTGATATACGTCGACAGGTCGAGGTCGGTCTCAATAACAGGTCGTCCAAATCCTCAATGGGTTATTATGTGGAAAACATGATATTCGTCTGATGGGTGTTTTCAACCTATCCATCACGTAGGAGAAATATGGGAGTCGTCAGACGGCTAGTCATGCTTGTGGGATGTCTATGGAAACACTACAGTCAGTGACGTGCATGTGAAGATGATTGGCTGTAACTCACAGCATGTTTGAATCAAGCCTACTCATTTATAAACTAAGGCTTGAATATTCTGAGGTTATATCAGTACATTGTATCAGGTTTTCCATATAAACTCAGGTTACGTTACATTAGGAAATTCAATAACCAAACTGAATGTTACTGGGTGTCCTTTAAGCACTGCAAAGAAAAGCTTTTGAGCCCTGCATTTAACACTACTTAATCTAATTCTAATGACTAATCTATTCAATGTAAATGAAAGCATGTGTCGTTTTTGCCAAATAATCAAACATTTGTCTTGTAAAAACTGGACAGACCCAAGTCCACCTTGTCTGCTGCATGAAAAAACAGGAGCCACTGGTTCCAATGTGTTCATTTTTTTCTCACTGAGCTCAAACCAAAGTGAAGTCGTGGAAAGAAACCTATATCTCATGACATTCCTTTCAACATTGAAACAAATAGATCAATATCACCAGAATGTCCTGTGAAATGACACCAATACAATGTAGGTTATCTGTAGACTCAACAGATAACAGTGAACCAGACAGACAGTGATTCCATCGCATCTAGTAAAGTTGAACTCAGAGTTGAACTCAGAGTTCAATCAGTGTGTACCTTGATAGAGCTCAACAAGCAGAACTGGAAAATGTCTGTTGACTCAACAGAACAAATAAAAGGTTTGTATGCGCATATTCAACGGTTCTAATTAGGGTGAATCTTTCGGTATCTCACGATTCGATTCGATTTCGATTCTTGGGGGTCACGAAGTTGTGAATCATAGAAGATAAGAATTGTGATTCTTACGTGAATCGATTTTTTCTTACAACCCTAGTTCTAATTGTAAACATTTTTTACATGAAATATTTAGTTTCTTTTTTTGTAATTTTCTTCCTATATTTTCTAATCTAAATAGCACGCTCAAATGTGTGTCTTTTTTTCCAGTGTTTCACATTCAGCTCATAGTTCCAACGCAACAACAGTTTGAGTGAGGAGGAATTATCCAACCAACAACGCCTGGTAAACTGAGCTCTTCTTCTCTTTCTGGACCTTGTAGCTTATGTGTGCGCTGACAAATATTCGACGTTGCTGCTAAATTAAGTGGATTGAAGTTGACACATTTAGGATGCAAAGACGAGGATACAAGATCAGAGCGTTCCTGAGGCTACAAGTGGTCGAGAATTCTTCCCCCTACTGCAAATACGTGCTGAGATGACTGTGACCCTTCCAACCGGTTTCCACTGGTTCCCCTCTCCTAACGACTGCTGTTTTCTGTGGCCACTGACCACTGATGCAGTAAGATGAGTTTTCCATCAGATGCAGTGAACCGTTGCTTGTCTGTTCAATATCTGGAGAATTTACCCATAACTGGAACTGTCCTGTTTCGCACCTGCTGCTGTCCGTGGGCCTGAATCCACAAAGCCGATGCAGGAAGGCTCTCACAAGGGCAAGGCGCGAATGACCGCTGAAACTGACATGGTTACACAACTAACCTTGCTAACCGTGGGCATAACAGAACACACTGACTCACCAGCAGACAATCAATTACATGATATTGTTTACTGACTAAATAGAGAATGCACAATACATACAGAAATACTTGAAACTGAAAAAAACAACCATATAATATACAGTCCAAATAAAATATAATCCAGCTAGGAATTTGAAAACAGGTTTTAAGTTAGAAACATATTTATTGTCTATACGCAAGTGAAACAGAGCTAAAGGCTTTTGCAAATGACATATAACAAATGACATATAACAAATCACATATAACAAATGACATATAACAAATGACATATAACAAAACACATGTAACAAATCACATGTAACAAATCACATGTAACAAATCACATATAACAAATCACATATAACAAATCACAAATCAATAGGAAGTTTGTCAAGAAGAGACTTGGCGTGAACAGATGTAGACCATGTGGCCTTTAAAGAAACTAAATCTACCCTTACAGCAAAATAAATAATTGTAAAATGTTTTTGATGACATTGCATTCTCTATGACATCCAAAATGC
>OMKN01022235.1:0-14483 GCA_900302345.1 Melanonus zugmayeri
CCCCTCTCTCTCCTCCGTCTCTCTCTCTCTCTCTCTCTGTGCTATAGTGAGCTTCTGGGTCGTGAGAACCTGTGGAACGTCCTGCTCTTTGCTCCTACGTGTCTCACCGTGGTCCAGATGTTCGCCCTGCCTTTGTTCCCCGAGGCGCCCAGATACCTGCTGATAGAGCGAGGGGATGTCAGCGCCTGCAAGAAAGGTTCATGTTCCAGTTACTTTATTTGTACCCGGAGGTGGATTTGGTTTGCAGTAGACGAGGCATCCATCTTGACACAGACAGTAGATAAACATAATAAAAGTCATCACTAAAACTAATAAAAAATAAATAAATAAACATGCTTCTACATCATCTATGCATGTTGCTACGACTTGTTCATCTGAGTGACGGCTGCTGGAACAAAGCTATTTTTATGCCACTTTGTTCTGCACAGGTTGGTCATATCTCGTCATATATAGAATAACCAGAGAAACACGACTTGGCCACACATGAACATATCCAAATGATGTCCTCAATATATTTATTTATTTAGTACTATTAATTTAGCAGACCATTTGATCCAAAGCAACTTACATTGAATTGAGATGCATGCAATTAAGGAGCAGGTAGAGGTTAGGCCGCCATCTTGTAGGTCGCCTGTGGACCGATGGGAATCGAACACATTATATTTTGGCTTTCGTTTTGTATTTCCTGCTACTTCTGCTACTTCTTACTCTTCACTTTCTTTCCTGTTGAATGCAGAACGTCCTGTTTCTTACAGTGAACTGTGCTTCTACCCAGCACTGCAGAGCCTATGGGGTCCAGGAGAGTACCAAGTGGAGATAGACGAGATGTTGGCGGAGAAGGCGGCCTTTAAAGGGGTCCGCACTAAAAGTCTGTTGGAGTTCCTTCAAGACAGGAGCGTCCGATGGCAATTCATCACCATTATGATCCTCTCGGCCTGCATCCAGCTCTCAGGGATGTCTGCAGTGAGACGGGAGCCCCTTTCATATCTGTAATATCGATATATACCTAAAACCATGGACACAGATGCCGCATTGGCCTTTGGATCGTACGTCAATGTCACCGCCATATTGGAGAAGCCAAGTCTGGCCTGTAAACACATACAAGTAAACAGGGGAGATGTGGTTTTTCTGGATAAAAAGCACTATAACGATAATATATTATATATATAATCTATATATATAATATATAGATAATATATAATAATATAATATATAACCATATTTTTTTTGTACGTAACATAGATCATAAACCCTTAAATGTGAAAACGACTCATTGACATTGGTTGAGAAATGTAAACGTTATAGTGCTCTTTATCCAGAAAAACCGCATCTCCCCCATTTACTTGTATGTGTTTACAGGCCAGACTTGGCTTCTCCAATATGGCGACATTGACGTAGTTCTGCCCGTTGCAACGGGCAGAAGCAGTCAATACAGCGTCTTTGTATATATGTCTATGACTTCAACTAATTTGGAATTGCTTTGGAAAACTAAACTAAATATGACATAAGACGTAACATAAGCTCATTATAAGGTGCTCGAAAGAGCCACAGTAGCAGAAAAGAAATGCTATTTTCATCACTATCACCGATTACTATTAGGCCTATTATTACAAAGGTTGCATCACTATCACTGATTATCATTACTATTACAGTGAGGGACGCATGACCATCTCCCATCGCAGAGTCGCTCACACATGTCCACCTTGCCGAGCTCCTGGCAGGTGAGCCGGCGACCCACCAGAGCCTTCGGTCAGGTAACACAACAATACACCAGACTCCTACCTCGGTGGCATTGCCTACTTTCTTTGATTTGATTATATTTTTTATTATGCAAGTGAGGTGACCTGCCAGAGGCTTCGATCACGTAAATCAACAGTGCACCTGAAGACTCTGGTTGAGGACAACCACAGGCGCGATGTAGAGTCAGACCTTAGTGGCATTGCCTACAACTTTCAACTTCGTAGTTGAGCCCATGATGATTTGATGTCTATTTTGATTAGTTTTATTATCTATTATTTGAGCATGGTGTGGTGTGCTTACATATTCTTTTTATTTTTTATTTGAGTGGTGTGCCGAATTATGTAGTGATTTCTTGTATTACTTATTTGTTATGTGTTAAGCCTATATATTGTACAATTTGAGAGACATATTCGTTTGAGAGACAATTAAATAATTATAGGAACGAACAAATAATAATGAATAAAGCTGTTGATAACTCCATACTCATTTATATGAGCATGGCGGATGGCGATGTGTGTCCGACACACACAATTAGTTGTATCTATCTAAACCTTCATTAACCTTTTGAATTAGGCCTATATAGTTATAGGAATTAACGAATAATAACGAATCAAACTGTTGAGAACGCCATACTCTGCGTGCATGGCGGTGCTATCATGACTGATCTCTGGGAAGCTGGGATTGGATGCCGTCACCTTTTTGGACGGGACTTTCATTTTGCTTCTTTTTTCTCTCGTGCTAGTGGGGGCTCGCTGATTTTTTTTCCGCACTAACTGGCTCTCGCTGATTTGGTTCTGTTAGTCGTTTTTCACACCACTGGGGTGGATCCATAATGACATCTACAGAGCCGTTAAATAGTGTACCCGTTGGAGCAGCTGGGAGTGGAGAAGAGGTCGATAGCTGGGGCCGTGCTGATGGTGCCCCCGGTGGTGGAGATGGGTGATGTGTCGGTCGTGGCAAAAGATGGCCTCTTAGAGAGCTCCTTCAGCCTCTGTTCCTGAAAAAGTAGACCGTTTCAAAACTGACCAAAATTGCAGTTGCAGTACGACGCCCTTGTTAATAAGTCAATTGGTTGCTATTGGTGTGTCGTGTGTTTGTTTGTTTTCCTGGTTAAACTCATGCACAGTGACACTTTGGATTACTTTCCCCTCCCGTGATCTGTTGCACTTTAATTATGCATATTACATTGCAAAACCGTATTTCCATTTATGTTTATATATTTATAGTTTTAGACTTTTTATTCTAGATTTGTATTTTTATCCTGAATGAATGCTGACACCTGCACCCAGATTAATTCCTTGTACATTTGTACTTTGGCAAATATTGTACAAATTGTACCTTTAGAGCTTTGAGCCGCGCCTGCTCTTCCTCGAGAGCCGCTTGCTTCTCCCGCTCGTCCACTTTAGTGAAAGACATCCCCGTGCTCGCTAGAGATGACACTGCATTGGATAGGGTACTCGCCCTGGAGACGAAAAAAAACACATTTGATCATTAGTATATTTGAAGACTGAAAGGGGAATACTGTATTGGAGAAAATCCAATCTCATCTTACTTGTTGGACATGGTAATGAGAATGTACTGTATTGCTCATTACTTATTTTACAGCACGAAATGTTCGGTGGGTCTTGGGCCAAAAGTACCTCCACAGGTGGGTCACGGCATGAAAAGGTTTTGGGAACTGTTGTTATATTTCTAAGCATGGAGACTGGAGATAGCACCTACCTGCTGGCAGCGGTGGAGTCTTTGACCTTCTTGCCCTCTAAGGAGGCCAAGTGCTGCTCCAAGGCTTCCAGGAGACTGCTGGGAGCCTGGCAGGCCAAGAGCACCAAGTTAGCACAGATCTCACAATAAAAACATCTGTCTGTTTGGGCATCAAGACCCGCTAAGTCAGTGGTGGGCAAGGCAATGTAAGGATTTCTATGTAGTGCTTCTAAGGACAGACTAAAACGCTACACTACACAACACAACACAATGTTTACAAGGGCCTTTCTGCACATTTAAGTCAATTTAAATGTTTTAAAATGGCTACAAAGTCGTACTATGGGTTTTTGCCCACCACTGATCAATGATTGCATTCCAGCTGAGAAGCCATTTTGGATGAGTGAGAACAACAACATATATGAAATGATGCACACCGGCGCTTTCAACAACCTCCATTGTGGAGCCGACTGATGTCCAAGCATCACGGCTTGGACATCGGTCAGTTCAACAATGCCCATTTGGGCAGCCATTGTCAAAATGAGCTACATAGGGGGTTTACACCTCATGGGACACAAAGTGAATTACATGATTTACCACAGAGAGAGTGTTTTCCTTCAACTGTTTTTCACCACGATGTAGGAGAGACAGAGTCAGAGCAGGAGCATGCAAAGAGACAACACTAAAGCAAGTCACAGACACCGAAAGAAGAGTGAGATGATAGTACTTACACAAACTGTGAACTAAAGTGGAAAGATAAAGGGAAAATACAGAATATAAAGGTGGTGACTAGCAGTGACCAGTTATGTGTGTGTATGTGTGTGTGTGTGTGTGTGTGCTTGTGTGTACAGTATGGAGGGGGTGACTTATTTAAACTTAAAATTGACATACCCCACTATGTATACTTAATAGCAGCCCTTCTAATCTGAATTAGTCTGCTCATGGAAAGCGTGCCTTTATCACCTTTATTTAATGTAAAAATGTGGAGAAGAGAAAAAGAGTGCTAAAACACAGAAACAAATAAAAAAGAAGTAGAGGAAGACTAGGAAGAAAAAGGGTCTTTGTTGGCAACATGCGATATAAAATATCATGCAGTGTGTCTTATCTTAAAAGAACATTTGTACAGGGTGGAGTGTGTGTATTTTGTTTGATATGGAGACTGTTGAAAGAAGAGCTGATTACAGATAAATAGAAATAGACTAGGCTACATAATTAAAGGAAATATACATAACATACAAACATACATGGGGGAAAAAAGATAGAAAGGAAGAAAGAGGTTCTGTCTTATCTTTGTACAGACCAACAGAAAGAGTACTAGGCTACATATCACTGTACTGGCATGTGTACTGCAAGTTTGATACCAACTACAGCTTCAGAGTGTTGATGCTTACCTGAGAAAGATCTGGAATGTCCCCTCGATCAATTCCCACCTGCTGTTAAACGGAAAACAGAAATGTAAGTTATACTGGCTTTACATAATCCCACAATCAATCGACTTTTCCCTTTTCTAGCCAAGTAATAATGGTATTTAAAATTGCAATTATGTATAATTGCAATTTTAAATACCATTATTACTTTCAATAAAAGACAAGAGCATAATTTGGTAGCTACCTCCGCTACTTTGAGGAACTCTGATATCCGGGTCATTCGGGTGAGAAACTTCTTATAGATGTCCAAGCCTTCTTTACACTGGGTCTTCTTCATGTCAAAGTATTTTTCTACATTTGTAACGGAAGACGGTACTGGTTAGTCTTTGGAATATAAAACATGAATATGTCTTAGTAGATTGGTAAGATGTTGATGTCCACTTTTTCTTAACAGAACACAAAGTTGGGCAAGGGGGGCATAAAACCTATCCTGTGATTCTTCTTACCAAGCAGGTTGATAATTCCTTCATTGTAGGCGGCGAAGAGCCTGATGGAATCTTTGAACAGGAGCATGAAGGCGGCGTTGATGACTCCATTAGTGAGCTCATTGGCATTGACCTGAAAGAAACCAAAGTGAGCTCACAATCCGCCTGTACATCTGCAGTCGTCGCTGACAGAAGAACAGAGCACTGGTGATCGAAAAACAACTGACTTGCAGAAACTCTGATCAAACTATTTTTATCAACTTCAATCAAGATGCGAACACTCTCTAATCTCTAATAACAAGTTTTGCTCTTTCCCAACCTTTTTAAACTGTGATATTAACGTGTTAATATGTGTGTTATGTGTTTGTACATTTATGTAGGCTACTATTACATTTATATAATTGCTCTATCAGTTACTAATGACTAATTACTAATATGTATTTGTCTCAAAAATCTTTGACATATTATTGACTTAAAATGACATAATTACAGTGCCGTCAACCCTAAAGAGCACAACATTGTTTTAACTTATGTAGGTGCACGCATGCCCTGCAAAGAAACCAATTACGTAAAGATTATATATTTCATCATTATGAAAATGATCCCGGGCCCAGTGGTTGGGAAGCACTGCTGTACAATAACCGCAGCAATGGCACCGGATTTCTCCTTAAGGTGCTCACGTTGAAATCCAGGAGGGCGTCCATCTGGTTCTGGATGATAGGGATGGTCTTGAGCAGCTTTTCTGTATTCATCGTCCTCATCACTCCATCCACGCTACATGGACACGTGGGTGGGAAGGGGGTCAGGGCAGGAGAGGACACACCCACCAGGGAGGGGAAGCGTGGCCAAGAGAGTAAGAGAAACAGAGAGGATAGAGAAATCTTTGATCAGAAACACTACTGAAAAGTGATTGTGTTTATGTTGTTGTACCCAGATTTATAAGTAAATGTAAATGACAAAAAGTCAAAAATACTTTGTTCTAATTATTATATAATCGTTAACTATAATCGTTTCTTCTTAAAAACATTAATTTAACAGCCATTAAGTGTATTATAGTTTTGAATCCTTACCCTCGCTTTACTTTAGTGAAGTCAAAGGCGACCTGTCTATAAGAGACTGCCTTCTCGTTCAGGTACCGACTATACCTCCGGATAAATGTAGACATGTCATACCCTGCAAGAGATATGACAGATATTAGTTCCCCTAAATCTAAAACTACTCATACATGCACTAAACTGCAGGTATCATTGATTAGATGAGTGAGTAATTTACCTTGTAACCCACTTTTATCCAAAAAATTACTGAGGTTGAACAGTGTATTCCTTGAAGCCAAGTACTGGACAAAACGCTGTTATTGAAAAGAAAAGAAAAAAAAGAATTGCAGCCGTTGATAAATGATCAGTTGTCTGTATTTAACTATGGTGCTGTTGATGGTACATTTGGCAGTTGATACAACTAGCAGTAAATCCACTCGTAGTGTATTGACCAAGCTCACCTCATTGCCGTAGACCATGAGGTGGTGTGTGGTGATGAGGGACTTGAAGACCACCACCCAGCTGGTGTTGGTGGTCCGCTCAAACAGTGAGTCAGCCAGCTGAGGAATGTTCACATTCATCTCGTTGGTGCAGTGGATCAAATCTGAGGAACCACACAATGGCCAGGAACTTAGTGCTTTGTAACAAGAGGAGTTCTGCGTTGATTCAACATTGCGGTGTTCTTATTTTAAATAGGCCCATTGTTCATTATATCATGGACATAATGGATCATCACGTATTGTGCATCTCCAAACAAACCTCACTGAAGTCTCAGAAATGTGCTTGTTGGAAGTCTGGACACTTGCCAATACAAGGTCATCGCAAACACATATGTGGCACATATTATTTTATTGCTGGTCTTTGTACCCTGGCCAGCCCTGTTGACAGGAACTCAAATTGTATCACCACACTTCATGTAGGCCTAACTCAAATAGCCCAAAGTCTTCTGATAATCATAAAAGAATGGTATGTCTTGTTCATACTGTGGTGCTTTAGGTTTCTGTGTAGTCTAAACATTCAGGATAGACACAATATCCCTGTGGGAAACAGTAGTTAAGCCAAGTATTATCTTTCAGTGTTATTGCAAGGTCAAGAAATAAAGAAGCAGTCATATCTGATATACCGGTAGTTATACTGAGGGAGTTTTATTTACTTTTTATTTTCATGTCACACATTACAACTGGAATTTATATTAAAACCATGGTATCTTTTTTATCTGGAATTTTTGCAGATTCCTACCATTAACATTCACAACCTCCTCCACACTAGAGGTCCGATACAATTACATGGACATTCTAAAAATGCAATAGGAATACTATTAAATAAATACAGATTTGGATGTAAAGAGTTTTTTCTTTTAAAAAGTGATTTATTGCTACTCATCGCTAATAACGATTGCTACTCTAGAAATGATGGCTGTTATAATGTAGGCCTAGGCCTATACAATGTTTCATCATGAAGTTGCACGGTAATCAAACTCTTGACACTATGAGAATAAGGGATGTCAAAACTTCTTAACAATTACAAAATGATTATATCATTACAATGACTATGTTTATAATATCTTGGCTGCCGTAGCATTTCATGGTTGAAACATGGTGTATTAATGTGTAATATTGCACTGCTTTTATAAAGCCTCTTCCTCACAAGATATTACTATTTTCTCTTTGTGTTTGTGTTCATCAAAAACAGTGCTAGTTTAGCGATATTAGCTAGAGCAGTCAATCCAGGGGGGCTGCTATTGGTCCTGCCAGTCACTGCAGTGACAAGATTGACAGTGTAATTGGGCCTCACTTTCTGCCCTATATTTGCCAGTTTTTTGGAGTCAAAGCAGGAGGAGGATTTAAAGTAGGACAGGATAACCTTCTGGAGTAGTAGCAGTTAGCATGGATGGCTGAATGACCCAGAGAGGGTAGCGAGGAGAGACAGGTATAAAGAGAATTATGGGGTAGTAGTAGGTCTATCTGCGCTTTCCATTACGATACCTGTGTCAGCTTGCTCTCGCAATGAACGTTGAAATATGTGTCATTTATTAACTAGGCTAATGGGAATATACACTTCTCCAGATCTTGCCTCTTATTTATTTACTTACTTCAGATTCATGACTCATGTTTTAAACTGTTAATATTGGCATAATTGTCTTCCAGGGATGGGTTGCCTGTTACTGTACCCCACCCCTGGTTTTGGGGTCCCACCCACCATGTTTCCCATTGAGAGACACAGTCTCTGTGGCAACCAGCCTCATAAATATCCATAACACATTCTGTCCCTTAACCTGAAATACATTTGTGATTTTAAAGGAGTTCTACCCTGTTCTACTTAAACAGGAATTAAGCAACAACATATCACATGATAATTCATACATTAAAATTGATATTTTGTGCAGTGAGTCCAAGAAAGTGGTTTCCACTGTGTAGGGTTAGTTGAGACTATAAAAAGCCATCTAATACCGATCAATATTTATATATTTCCAAGCTCTGCCAAATATAAATGCTTTCAAATGCTGTAGAGGAAAACCAAATAATAAATCAATACCTTTTCTACAACCTTTCTTTAAAACCAGTGGTTTGCTACCGATCCTGACAGTGACCTGATCCCATTGTACTGTGTATGCGTGAACAACAGAGAATGGTTGTCTTGTATAGGCTCTCTGTTCTCTGGGTATAAGTAGGAGGCAGTGAGTCGAGTCACACGTTGAGTGGCTGGCTATGTTTGGCCAAACCAACAAGACTTCAACACTTTGTCCGCTCCAACTAACTCATCCCAGCCACAGCAGAGAAGACCTGCTTAGTGGCACAACAGGTGTAGTAGTAGTATATCAATACAGCAAAAAGCCTTGCAACTTTTAAAGACATCAAGATGCTTGGTTTAGATAAACACGTTTTTTCAATAACTTACTTCAGTTATTCGAGTTCAATAACATATCTTAACATTTCATTGATAGTTGCAATGTATGTAGAGCTGACACCACAGGCCAACGTCTTAAAACAGTAGATCACTGACATTGTAATACATCTTAAGTGTGGACATTTTGAGTCACAAAACATCATCTATGTCTATCATCAGAAGCCAATCATAAAGAGAAAGACTATGTGATGAGACTTTTTTTTTAATAGCATCCTATGTCAGTCCTAGATTCACCATCTTAACCTGGGTAATGGTAAGGTAGGTAATGCCCCTAAAGTACTTCAGCAAAGGCATAAAGGTAATAAGTAATAAAGTAGTAATACAATAATATTGCATTATTAATTCAATCAATTTGGCACTTATATAATAACAAGAGATCATAACGACAAATGTGTCATATAGGCCGTAGCATTATTTATTATCTAATAAAGAAAAGTATGTATCTAACACAAAAAAGCACAGTAGCCACAGCTATAGATAATAATGATAAATAATGATAAATAATGATAGCGGATAGTAGAAATCCTAATGTAACTTTTAATTGTAGGCCTGTAACGGGGCCCTGCTGGCAGCTCTAAATCTTAGCATCCAAAACAGCTTACTCGATTGTATAATCATTTACAAAGAAAAAGTCGCTATACATTGTATACGGTATTGATACATCAACGCAGTCAAATTGCCATATATTATTTTGTTATAATTAAATTAAAAAAAAACACAAATCTGGTCAGTCATTGTAGATATGTGCTAAACGACTGCTATGTAAGCTAGTTTGACAGCAATCCAACTAGAGAAATGAAACTAGCCCGAACTACTTATCACGAATATGTTACGATAATGTCTGTACGCTCGCTGTTTTAAAACTACCGCTAGATTGACTTAAGTATTTTTAGTTATTCACATCCTCGCTTTAAAAGGGCGAATCAAGAGTGAGCAGACAGCCCGTCCCGAGGCTCGGGGCCTGTTGGCTCCAGCCGTCGCAACAACCACCGCCGTTACTCCTCTAATCCGGAGAACGGCAACACATCGGGTTATTATTCGGGATACTTACAATCCAAATGTTTCTTTTTGGGACCCATTATTTCGTGAGTGGTGGCCTTGCACACTGTTTTGGACACGGCCGACCCCGTCACGCTGTGCTGGGCTGCGGTGATCCGGTCCGTGATGCTCTGCCCCGACATCTTCCTCTATTGATGCAACAAAGAATCACAAACGCGCACGCCGTGCGGCTCTTTCTCCACCCGTTTCACACACGAACCAGAAGCACTAACCGCCTCCGAACCCCCGACCCCCTTCTTCCCACCTTGGGAAATAAAATGTACAAAAAAAAACAAAAACAAGACGACCGAGCACCGAGGACCAGAGGAGGGCGTATGAAAGAGAAGCGGCCACCAGAAACAGTCCTACGCTCCGCTTCCTACTAGTCCGACTCCGAATTAAATCTCATAAAGCTATGGCGATAAATTTGGCAACAGGGTCCACTCGCTGACTCATTCGCCTCATTCGCCTCGTCTCTGTCTATCGCTCATTCCCGGTGTCTGTGGGTCCCGGTGCGTCTCGCTTCGCGTCGGTGTCGTCGCCACTCCCGCTGCTGGCGTTACGGCGCTGCATGCATCCGGGGAAATGGCGCCGGGCCTGCTCCGCTCTCCCGTCAGGACGTATGACGAAACGCACACACACACACACACTGGAGGCAGGTTGTACACTCACTGCTGACTTTCCAATCCCCCTGCAATTATTTTTGGTCCAGGTGTGAATTTGCTATGATCCATTTTAATGCATGCCCCACACACACAAGACAATGGGAACTATTGGAAAATGGTATTCCCTCTGTAGTTGACCCATTTGTAAATGACCTCAATTCGTAGGCTATATAAGAAAAACATTTACATTAGTCCCTCACACACACACGCACACACACTGTACACTGACACGAGGTGCACTGACTGAGGACAGCCCAACTTCCATGTCTACAAAACATGTCCTACATCTCCAGAACAACAGTGAGTCAACACCCCAAAGCACTTCAGCTCTGGAGCATTCAAAATCCACACATAGTTTTGTAAACGTCAACACCTAGTAATAGTACTAATGTTGTTCATAGTAATAGCATATTAGTAAATAGTAGAGCTAGCAAACTTACATACTTGTTGTTTTCTCAGTATGGCACATGGCCGGACTAGTATAAAAGCACCAAAATCGTCTTAATAGGCTATGTAGTATGGTGCAAATAAATGTAGGCTATTTCCCAATAAAGCCACCTGCTTTGCTGCACATGGCCGCCACCAGGGGGCAGCACGGCGCCTTCACACCGCGTTCTATCAATTCAACCCATCCGTGATAGTTCTCGTCTATAATCCACCAGAATTGCGACAAAATGTATTTAGGAGGGAGCTACGTCATTTAACCCCGATTGTTTTTCCTTATGTATTTGATGAAGATGTTTTGTCGGTTGTTGCAGATGTCGCCCTGTGTAGGCCTACTAACATTCATGTCTCACAGGCCATGCAGATTGTAAAATTAGTAGCCTAATGTCGTCATGTACTACTGTAACTCAGATACCTCACGTTATTCTCTGTATAAATGGTTTCGGTTACATACACCAACAAAAGCCATCCTATTGCGGTCATTTTCCCACCTGGGTAATTTATACAAGCTTCCATACTAATAAAAGGAAAAAAAAAAAACTATTTAGTAGGCCTATTAAGAAGTATTACAAATTCAAACAAGCAGGCACCTTGTGTGCACTTCGAGCATTACATACTCTTAAAGCCAATTATTCTCAAACATTTCTTCAAAGTTGTTAATGTGTGTGTTAATGTGTTAACATTAACAACTTTCTTAGTTTGAGTACCCAAAACTAAAACTATGAATATGTTATATGTCAGTGTAATCATTACATACCAATATTCAAAGTTAATATTGACATACAAAGTAAATATTGATGTCATTATATAATATATATATATAATACAATTACAATTTAGTGGGGCTTGTGATTCACTTATAATAGTGTTCATATTTATATGATACATATTTGAAATGTTTTAAGAAAAAAAAGCCTACTTCAGCTTATCGATAAGTATACACCATAACCTCCATTTAAGAAATATAATCAATACAGGCCTAATATTTATATGCATAATGGTAATCTGGGTGTATTGTAGCATGGTTTGATTGGCTCCAAACAGGTGGTATTCAGTGAAAAATAAGTTGATTGTTAATGAACAAAACATAAAAAAATCTGTTGCTAGCATCGGCTGTACCTTCTTGCCTTTGTTTAAACCTAGCGTGTCATATAGCAGCTCTCCTGGGCTCTGCACAAATATGCACGTGATTTAGGCGACTGTTTGTTGTATCTGAGCGGTCGGTTCAGGTTGATCAGATAGACGTGATTCTATCAGCCAGGCCATGGAAACTCCCTGAACACACAATCTATAGGGGATACACACGTGCGCGCATGCACACACACACACACACACACACACAAGCAAACACAAACATACAAACACACAGACATGCACGTGCCGACACGCACACACACTAATCTATAGGGGATATGTTTATGAAATAATAATAATAATAGTATAGCATAGTATATAGCATAGCATAGTAAAGCATAGTACAATATAATGTATTATTTAATTATTGATGAGTATTAGCTTCTATTTCAGATGTACAATTTTTTACTGAATTTCAAGTGCAATTCATGCAATAGTTAAATAGCTAAATTAAAACATTTTCCCAATTTTTTTTTTGTTCTGAAATAAACATTTGGCCTGCATAAATGTATACAATATGATTGAAAAATACTGCATTAAATCAACATCATTGAACATTTTAAAATATGGACAACAGTGTAATCATGCAAGTCAGGTATGGGCATATGAAGGAAATAATCCTGTTTTTCAAGAAGCACAGAAGTGGATCACATGGCTATACGCTCATCAAATAGGTCATCCACTGGGTGGGATGTGTAAAATAAGATAGTGGGTGTTTGCTATACTATGTATTCATTTCAGGTGAATGCATCCATCCTGTGCGCTGAATAGCACTTGTCTGCAAGTAAGCGCGCGTCATATTTGATTTCAGCTCTGCCTCATCGGAAACGATAGAAGTGAATGAAGAATACTGGGCTTCTGGGCTTCTCCTTGTTGTGTTTCCCAGAGCTTTGTGATCTTCATAGTCAACACAACACAGTGACACGTGAGGACGCATCAAGACAGACAGCTCGCTGATGTAGTCACGCACTGTGGAGGGGGACCGCTGACAGGACAGGACACTCCCTGGAAAGCACGTCATACGGCAAAGCGAGATGACTAGATATACATATGCTGGCACATACATGCATACATGAACTCACACACACACACACATATACACAAACGTGCACACACATATACACACACATGCACACAAAGACATACACAAAAAGTACAAAGATGTCAAAACAATTCTCAATTGCTATTTATTGATTTAGTTTAGTTATATGTGGAGTGTGGAGTTTTCTTCGCTATGCCCTATGATTTCAAATAAAACAAACATGTCAAACAAAATGAAGCCAAGGAGCTGGTTATGTTTCAAGATTTATTTTAAGTCAAAGCATATACAATATGAAATTCAGCAACCAAGACTGGTTTAAAATATAAAATAAAAGAGGTGAAAGATAATAAAATATTATAGAGGCAGTTGATATACTCAGATAAAGCCTTTTAATGTGCAATTAGTAACTACATATTTATCACATGGCGTCCCTCTGTAAGTACCATACAAGCCTTTATTGAAGATGATGCATTCTGCATCACAATTGCCTACACGCAGCCGGGCACCAGACAGTAAGCTGTGTTACATTTCTGTGAATGCAGGCCGTGGTTAAGCGGCTGTACTGGCTGATGACAGCTTAATTCACAACCCCTGGCCCCCCTGCGGAGGCCCTCCGTTTGTCTGGGCTGACAGACGGCGATCAGGCCAAGGGGAGATGAGTGGGAACGCTGGGAGATTCACTCGGGTTTCTGGGCACCGTGAAAAGATTTGTCTAGGCCATTCAGACCTGACAGTTTCCCATGTTACACAGGGCTTGTTATATTTACACACAAGCCCACGTATGCACGCAAACGTGCACACACATACTTGTGCACACATACATACACACACACACACTCCTGCACATACAGACAAACACAAACACACACTCACATACACACACACACACACGTACACACTCATATAGAGACACACAAACTACACACACA